>CM046727.1:13023412-13039348 GCA_025584915.1 Monochamus saltuarius | reverse complement strand
TCCCACTCCAGAGGTTAGTAAAATATATTAAATTCTTTAGATAATTATTGAGTAGAGTTTTGTCTGTGGATGTTCATTAGCATACCTGGATGTTTGGTATCGGAGAACATGCATATGACTTCGTTGATAGGAATTGTAGGAAATTTGATACATATTAGCTTAAAATACCTTTCTTAAACAGTAAAAAAATGTTACAAAAGCTAATAATAAGGAATATATGGGTAGATATTGTGGGTGTAATCCAACGCAGGTTGGGGCTTTTGTCCACTGAGTAGTTAGTTTCACACAATATTGTTAATACCTGAATATATATGAAAAAAATATATGAAAACTGTTTTGTACTTTTTTTACAATAAACCTTTTATTATTATTATTATTATTATTATTATTATTATTATTATTATTATTATTATTATATATACTATGGTTTAGTAGAGTCTAGGTTGAGGTATGGTTTGTGCTTGGGGTGGATCAACTTCATTCTCGGATGTTCTTATTTGTCAAAAAAGGATTTTAAGATGTATGGCACGTGTTGCAAGTACAGTGTCATGTAGGAATATTTTTAAGGATTTTAAAATTTTAAGATTGTGTTGCGTGTTGATTTATGAATTATCGATATGCGTTTACATGAATACGTGCAAATTTTTAAGGAACAGATATTCATCACATTGACACGAGACAAAATATCAAATATCGGATACCATTTTATAAGTATAAAATATCATTGAATTCACCTGCATACCTTGGTCTTAAGATGTTTAACCATTTGGATGTTCATATTCAATGCGCAAATAATGTGCATGAGATTTTCTAAAGCTATTTTAAAAAAGTATTTAATAGACAATAGTTTTTATTCACTAGATGCATTTTTTATGTTATTATTATTATATTTCCAACATACCTGTTTTAATTATATACTGTTTTGCATCTGCCTCTGATACATTTTCTTCCCCCGGAACATGATGATGTATCGGTACATGTATTATTTTTTATGTTACTAAAGATTGATCCGTCTTTAATTTCAATTTGTGCTGTGTTTGAAACGCACAAAATTATGATAAACAGGAACACCAATCTGAGAATCACTGAGATCATCATGTTTTCGTGTCAAATCGCCAACAGAAACTAAAGACTTTTAAAAGGTTATCAAAGTCTTAACTTGCGCAAAACATAGCGCAAGTGCATAGCGTATAACAAATACTGATATGAAAGCCATCAACACGCGTGAGACTTATTCTATTATAATAACTCGTGACAATGCAATCTGTCAGAAATAACTACCTGTAAAATACAAGCTTATATGCTACGTGGCAAAGAAGTCAAGTTTTTTTTGCAGTTGACTATGTCTATAGAGTATGTAGATTTAGGCAGAGTTCCTAGGTTAGTGACTTTCAAGGGGACTGGTTGGTTGGTTACGCGTAGCAGGTTTGTCGATGAAAGAAATTTGAAAAAATACGGAAGTGCGCAATAGAGTGTTATTTTTTTACTTATCTGCTTTCTGATTTATTTGTTAGGCAAACTTTGTTTCAATAATCTTTATTGTTTTCAGAAGTTTGGCTAAATATTCAATTAAACTAAATAAAAAGTTGCAGTTGACTATGTCTATAGAGTACGTAGATTTAGGCAGATTTCCTAGCTTAGTGACTTTGAAAGGGGACGGATTGTTGGGTTACGCTTAGCAGATTTGTCGATGAAAGAAATTTGAAAAAAATACGGAAGTGCGCAATAGAGTGTTATTTTTTTACTTATCTGCTTTCTGATATTTGTTAGGCAAACTTTGTTTCAATAATCTTTATTGTTTTCAGAAGTTTGGCTAAATATTCAATTAAACTAAATAAAAAAGTGAAATTTCTAAAAGGACTAACATATTCTTTCGTACACAAAGCCGGCCATCGTCCTAAAGGTACCACAGAGCGGGAAGGTCGTCGATTGCTTTCAGAGACCGATTTAGCAACAGCCGGTCAACATCAAGCTAAGCGCTTACAATGGTGTAGGGAAAGGGACTAAGAGTGGAATCAGGTGATCTTTAGTAGCGAATTCCGTTTCTGCCTGAGGATGCACGATGGTCGTGTAAGGGTGAGAAGGTGACGTGGTGAAAGATGCGATTCACAATTTTCAGATCACTACTAGGTTCATTAGAGGCAACATGACAGCTCAACGCTATTTCCAGAAAGTGGTAAAGCCATATGTCATTCCATATTTTCACATCATCCATTTTCCAGCAAGATAATACTAGACCTCATGTTGCCAGACAAATAATAGCTTTTCTGGATCAACCGTTTAACTTGGCCACAAAGATCGCCGGATCTATCACCTATTGAACATGCCTGGGATATTATTGCCGTGGATTGCTACATTTACAACACTCCCTCAGACTTTAGCAGCTTTTACCCATGAAGTTCAGATAGCTTCGAATGAGATTTCTCAGGAATATTAGATCTGAATCCAAGCGTATCTATGAGTGTATCAGGAATCGTAGGTTCTTAACACATTATTGAACCAATTTTTACAGTAGGTTCTCTGATATGCAAAAAATGTAACCATTTTCTTTCACACGTAGTATATGTATAACATATTAAAGTCAGCAGACAAAAATTATCAAAACTAACTAATATTTATCTACTGTTACCGTCATAGTATGATTTTTATTACTTTTTTAGTATAAAATACACACTATTTTTATTATTGTATTTACTTATCTCGTCGTTGAGGATATCCAACCAACAATTGTTAATATTTCGAGAATTATTAAATGTTGTAATTAGAATAACGAATATTTTAGGAAAATGAGCCTCGTTTATTTTGCTAAACAGTATCTAACAAATATGAACATTTTTGGCACCCTTTAAATCTACTTTTGATTTTTTTTATATATTATGTACTCGATTTATATTGGTAGAGACACTTTGACGGATCCACCTGTTCTATCTGCAGCGCAGCCATGTATGTGCACGTGGGAAAATTTCGGGTATACCTTTCTGCTAATTTAATTATGGTTGTAATTAATATATTACTCATTGCGTGTTTGTGGTATTAAGAAGGGAGAATAAATCAAGCACCACGTCGTATTTTCAAAAGCGTAAACGCCCTAGTCTAAAAAGTGAGGAATATCGAATAAAAAATGTCTGTGAGTAGGGTATAACGTGCAATACAGAATGGTACAAAAAAATATACAACTACCAAAAGGAAAATACTGAAAACTCGCGGAAGGAAGAACATAGAAGTTGACGATACAAAACACACTATTTTTAGGATAGGTTAGGAAATAGATGGTTAAAATCTGAATCGGAAATTACTGGCGAAACGTGGATAGATGAAGACCATACGGCAACAAAAGTGTTTTGCCACGTATAGAACCATCTGGTGATATGGTGGTAATGAATAATGCGCCCTATACTCGTATAATAGCCGTCAATAAGTGTTAATGTGTGACTGTTATAGTGACAGTGCTAGTAACGAGTAGCGTATAGTGTGTATGTAACTAGTGCAGTGTATTATGTATTAAAATTATGCCCAGGTAGGTGTAAGTGGGTGGTAGACCATCACCGTCTAAGAGCATTCTACTGGTGATTATAAACTTTTTAAAGTAAACTATTAAAGTGCGATGTTCACTCAACGTCAACTTATGTTTGGTTTGAACCATTCTCAACTGCCATTGACCAGAACCGTCATTTGATTTTTGTCACACTTTCAGTTTGCAGTTAACAATGAAATTCTTATACCACATTTTTTACTGAGCATATATAAAGAAAATACATAGTTGGAAATCATTAGAATGAGACAATCCTACCTAATTGCTGGTTGCTAACAGCAAGGTAACATATTTCTCGACTACGTGTTCAAATACAGCAGTAAAATAGCGTCTCATCAGCCGACTTACATTAATATTCATTGAACGGATCGCACTATCTGGGTGGTTGAAATAAATAAATGACCGTGTATGATTCCGCATAAAAGTGATAGTAGACTGTGAATGAATGGCGAGTACCGTAAAAATGTTTTCCCAAGGGCAGTGCAGTATCTTAATAATAAGCGTTTGCCGCCGACTGGCAAATAACTTGCACTTTACATAGCAATGCGAGGAATGTGCAGACTGCTATTTCATGTTTCCGGTCTGCCATTAGAAGAAAGGGAGGCCGTCGGACAGCTCTTGCTAATAGCGAAGCTGCTGAAAACGCAACCCACTGTAATTACATTAAAATAACCAAGGGGTATGATTCTATTATAAGAGAATTAAGATGAATATAACAAATATAAATTATTACACAAAAACTAACAACTTAAGCTAAGAAATACATGTAGATTTAATAGAACGTACATTACAATGAAATATATCTAGTACATCTTGCTTACGGTTATAAGCTGTACACATAAAATGCATCGGCGAAAATTTAAGTAAGTTCGTCCGGGCGGGGCGACGGGAAGGTAAAACATGAGATTCATTCCAGACTCTGATCTAGGTACATGAAACAAGAGGTTATCCAAAATAAGGGGACAGCTAAAAATATTGTTAATAATTTTATACAGAAATATTAAAGCGTGAATAATTATCCGATCTTCAAAGCTAGTTATATGAAATCTGTTTAACATAATATTTTGCGGAAAACCTATTTCAGGATAAACGCCATCAACCAAAAAACATAAATATTTAACAAATCGGCGCTGTATGCGCTCCAAACTATTTATACAGGGTTAACTATGACTTAGTACAAATATTTTAAGAGGGGATAGGGAAAAATAAGAATTAACGGAATCATCCTTCAAAAAAATTCCAAACTTATTTATAAAGCCAAAAAAAAATTTTTTTCGATATTATTTTAAATCCTTATTTAACGCCGCCAATGCTTGTTGGTTGCATACTCTACAAGCATGCAACAGTCGCTCATAGTCAGATCGCTGCCATGTCATAATTGAATTCCTGTGTTTACGTTGTAATTTTGTGTTCTTCTTCAGTTTTTAGTGCCTTATTTTAATTTTTAAACGTTTTAAAGTTATTAAATAAAGATATTTGTGTTGGGTGCAGATACTTTCCCATAATGTAGTTTTGCCGGTTTGGTTTTCTAGGTTATGGGACAAAACTGCCACAGTTACATTAAAACGTCTATTATTCCTTTCGTTTGATTTTGTTATAATAAATGGGAATCTAATCTATCTAATTGTACTATCGTTTGCAATAATAATGACACTATCTTAAAACAGTTTTTGAACTTCTGGAAGTTCTGAGTAAAAATTTCATTAAATCTCTATCGGTGAGTGAAATAACTAATAACTAATATTAAAAATGTGAAGTAGATTTCATTACAAATACATCAGAAGTTCTAAAGAAATCGCAAAATTCATTCTAATGAGTGTCATTATTATTGCAAACGATAGTACCTATGGGAAGTGTCTTTTATAGGTAGTGAGTGGCTGTAATGATAGAATATGTAGTTCTACCAGTTTATAACGAAATAATGGAAAACGAATGCAAAATACTGGAGCTAACTGGATTAACTGTTACCTATCTATCAGGTATTATTACTATTAAGAATGTTAATTTTCGTTTCTACATTTAGAAATGCTGCAAAAAAACGACGATGGTAGTAGATATTGTTGACAGGTGTAAGTTTTATCTAAGCCATCTCAGTCGGTTCTTATCATAGGCGC
Organism: Monochamus saltuarius; assembly: GCA_025584915.1. Taxonomy (NCBI): domain Eukaryota; kingdom Metazoa; phylum Arthropoda; class Insecta; order Coleoptera; family Cerambycidae; genus Monochamus; species Monochamus saltuarius. The sequence goes on along the minus strand of CM046727.1, from coordinate 13,033,702 downwards.
CGACTTTCCGTAGGAAAAAAGGGTTTTGCCCCATTTTTTAAATATCGAGCTAAAATTCTGGAATAATTTTTGTATTGTCTTTTAGGCCTCCCTGAGCACGTGGTTAAATTTTTTGTACTTAGTCATAGTTAACCCTGTATATGTATTATAACCAGGTGACCATACTAAAGAACAATATTCGAGCTTAGATCTAACAAATGAATTATACAGTAATAATAAAACATTTATATCTGTTGTACGAATATTAAGCTTTCCATTCACAGAGTGTTGTTATTGTGAAAACTGCTGTATTAAATTGTTACGCTTTATTTTGTTACTAAGAACGTTTAATAGAATACAAGTAAAAGGTACTAGTAAAAATTTGTGATTCAGATTAAGTACATAACCGAGTTAATGCCCTTTTATCGAGTAAATTGTTATTTATTAAAGTGTTGCATGCTGCGGAGTGCTAATAAATTTCAACGGGCAATTTCAACCGTGACAAGCGGCTCTGGTATGAATCAGTGTTTGTATTTTTAAATTGAAAACGCTGTTATTTCGGCACACACTTCCTGAATGTAGGTTACGTTACAAAGAAGACATTCTGATATTTAAATTTGGCGATGTTTTTATAATTTAATTTATGCTTCAGTTCGGATTAGAAACAAACTAAAACTTGATATTTGCGACGCCGGTTTGTGTCTTATGAAAATAAGTCATTAACAGTCTACTTTCTTCGCCTGAGGAGTGGCGAATAAGGTACGAGATGGCAGAATGCAGATAAGTCACGATTTGGTAAGGTATTTGTAGGAAAGTGTTATTGTTCTCTGCAAGCCAGCGACTCCTGCGATGTTCGCCGACGTGGCCTTGGGGATTCCTTATGTTTTAAAGGGCCGTTGTTAACGGGATGGAAGTATTTAAAAAGTACCTACTCGTGACTCATGAATTTTTACCTTCCATCATATCTCCAGAACTAAAATACTGCCCTTCTAAAATAAAAAGTCGTATCAACATGAAAAAAAATTGAGTGTTTCTGGAAAAAATATATTTGCTGACGTCATTAGTCGTTTCTATACTTTCAATTGAAAATGGAGCTTACTTCATCCCATTTAACGCCACGTGTCCCAAATTTTATTTAAATTTTTGTGTCCTCCCAGTAGGCCCATACTATCGAATTTGAGACATTGTACTTTATGATTTCAAGGTATAGAGAACGGTATGGTAGAGTAAAACCAAATTATTCGATGAATTAAACCCTACCTGAGAAATTCTGAGGATGTTTTTTCCGTAAATGATACTGCAGGAAACAGCTACTCCGCGGACTGATGCCCCAACCGGCATTACTCCTGCAGTATCTGTGTGAACAGTCAAGAACCCTTGTCGGACACACCACCAGACATAGACCGGTTTCCGGCTTGTTAGCCCTCATCAGTTTGCCATAGGTGAGATGACCGACAATTGATCTGGCTGTTCCTGTTTTGTCCATCCATCCAAGTCATGTTGCGACTTTAAGTATTAATTCCTTTGAATAATTTTAGACGAAAAAGCCTTCATAACCTAGAGTTCTAAATCTGCTTTTTGAGATGCCTAAATTGAAAGAAATCTAATCAATAATATACTTAAAATTTTAAACTTCATTCAAGTGTAGTATATATTCAGTTCAATATATTCATTCAATTTCTCACATTGAACCAAGTCAACATTCTTCCACCCTACCATACCCGCAGAGAGGGTGCCAATCTCTCCACGAATATAGCTTATACACGGTCTACCGGCTGCAGGGGTCGAACCCACAGCGATCCAGTCACCTCGATTCAAGTACTGACGCCTTAAACCGCGCGACCACTGACCGATCCAATATTTACATATTCTTGACATCCGAACATTCTTATACTTAGTTTCACACTTTTCTTTCTTAAAATGACTCTACAATGAAAATTTACTTAAAGAATAATGATATTTAAATGAAAAATATTAATAAAATATCATTAAATACAGAATAGGTTATTCTTTCTTAAATTATGGTAGTAGATTTGTGGGGCCGTCAGGTTCAGCATGTGGCCGCAAGATGTAACTGCATATTGCATCACGCCTACTCAGTTCTCTTTTGTCGGATACGTCTTTCGTCTCACTTATGATATACTTAACTGAGAAGGACTAACAATCTCGAAAGTGGTATATGTCATATGTCTGGTGTGCCGCTGATAAATGACTTTTACAGTTTGGTACTCGTATAAGTCTTTCAGACTTTCAGGTACCTATTTATTATTTATAAATATTTATTTTGTAGGCTTCTATTTTATGTGACCCGCCTTATACAAATAATTAAATACTACTCTAGAAAAGAATGCAATATATATTATATACTTATATAGTTGCGGTAAGTATTTATCCCTACTACTGCAGAAAGGTTTGTGGTGGATATTTTCAACATCTAATAAAGTAAAAGTAAGTGAATTTAATGATCCAAACTTTTCACCTTTAGTTTCTCAAGAACTGAACATCAAAAATTAAAAAAAAAATAATTACGATATTGAAAAGATAATCGAATATTCATTAAAATATATATCATTTTCCATTAGCATTTTGTTAGTTGTTGCGGAGAAACGAAGAAATCATGTTTACCACACTGTATGACATTTTGTACAGGGTTAACTATGATTATGTGTTAAATAAAATATCCATTTTTTTCTAAGAAAATTCAAATTTAATGTACGGCATACTTACTAATAGAAAACTCGGAATGCACCCACGGCAGTCTTTAATTATAAAATCTTGTACGATTGCCGTAGCTCCGTTTGGTCCTCGACTCTAGCAAAACCAGACAGCACATGACATAGAGAAATATCTGTACCCGACATAAATTCCTTTATTTAATTACTTTAAAATGTTTGATACTAAGAATTACTCACCATAACCTACAATTTTGCATTGTGAGTTGCATATTCTCCTCCAAACATCAAATAACACTGGCCAAAGCTTAGAATATTATTCTAAGTGTCAAAAGTCACAAATTTTTAACACTGTAAACATTTCGGGATGTTATAGTTTAAACTAGTACTAATTATTTTATGCAAACATCGTCGAAGTTTAACATCTTGCACTAGTGACCTACAGATGGCGTCTGAATTAGATGAACGATTCCGTTAATTCTTATTTTTCTCTATGTCCTCTTAAAATATTTGTACTCAGTCATAGTTAACCCTGTACAGAATTTTGTTTATGAAACAAATATATTATTGCCAGCTTGAATTTATATTCATAATTCAGTTTTGTGAATTCTACAGTGTTATCGAGACGCATACTGCAACACTATGTATAAAAAATTCTGCATTGATTGCCACCGTTTATGGTTCTGTAAGACTTCGACAGTATTTACCACCAATATGGCAATATAAATAATTGAACACCATGTATTCCCACTAATATATTCACCGCATCGATCATCAACTGATTGTCTAGCAAGTGTCTATAATTTTTTCATAGAATTCTGATTGCGTTCCGTGGTTTCCGTTTGAGAGGCTTAAACTGCACCGTTCAAGGCGCTGTCTATAGATGGGGTTGACAAGGACGCTGCACTATCCTGTAGGGGTAGTTAAAAGTATTCGAGGAAGATTCTTTTATGTTTTTATAAATACATGATTTCAAATGGAGATGTTCACACAGTTCCCGATCCAACAAAAATATCGGTGGCTATCACCAATATCGCTGTGCATGTCGGATTTTTCTGAAGAATCGGACGTTATCGTTTCGTTTTAGACAGCAATTCAAAATGCATGCATGTGTTCACACAGAACGATTACGAAATGTCGGTACAGGTCAGTGCAGTACCAAATTGTAATCAGTCAAACAATATAATTTCTTGTGCCACTGGCTGGCAAAAGTTTAGCAAGTGTGTTATATCTGCAGGATCAACTATAAATATAAATAGAGTCATTGAGCACTATCCGATACCGACACCGATAATATCATCCTGTATGAAATTTGACTTTTGCGGTTTTGTGTATGTAAGGGTAAACCTCCAGTATTATCTTTTAACTCTAAATGTCTTCTAGGAGATCGCATTCTTCTAGATTATGGTGTTGTTTTCATGAGGTTCTTGGACGTTTTTGAAATATACTTTTATCATTTAATGTGAAAAACTAGAATGGTAAATAAATCGTCTTACGCCAATTACATTTTTAATTTTCATCTTCTGATAGCTCAGAATTCTCTTTATCCCAACAAATTTATCGGAACGGTTTATTCTACTCGTAATATTTGAAACTGAGTAAATAAAATATATGCTTACAAGAAATTACATAAAAACAAAACTTGATTGTTCAAAATAGGTAACTATCACAAACTCACAAAGATATGATAAGTTGGCTCAGTCTCTGTTTTCCTTCTGCCGACGTATTTTCCCTTGCTAACCAACATAATATCGATCTCCTTTTAGCACGCGATATAGTCAGTTTGATATACAATATCCTGCGTAAAAGTACTAGGTGCGCCGGATATTTGGAATAAAGTGGACTTCTTATCTGAAATTTTTATTGACCTACCACTAGAATTGTTAAAAATAGTGAACTGCTTAAAGAAAAAATGTATTTCTCTGGGGACTAATGCCTCGACCAGCATTGAATTACACCCACAATAATATATTCTTTATTATTAGCGTTTTCAGTTTTTTTGTTTATTGTAAAGATATTCCAATTTAAATCAATGTACGTAATAAGGTATGAAAAAATCGTAAATCTTCATAATTTTTCCCTAAGATTTCATTCCTGCTATTTGATCCATTATTAGTGATCCATTGCAAACTCGCATAGGTATTTGTGCTTATTGTACCTCCTTATAATGTAGATAGGTATTATTTAAATCCTACTCCGTTCAAAACAATATACAGGGTGTTTTTAAATGAAGTAGTGAAAATAAGACCAGAGATTCCTTAGGTGAAAGTGTCAAAGTTAAAATTTTACGGTAAATTACTATTCTGAACAACTTTTTTAAGTAACATTTTGATGTATTTTCAGAAGAAAAGGCACTTTGCGTGAAACCGAAACAGTTTTTACTCGGTGCACTGAGAATTTCAAATAGAATTATTTCAAAAGTAGTTACTCCTACCGACTTCAGCAAGGTATTTTTCAAATAAAACAGGTAGGAGAATCGATTGTTTTGATAGTTTGATAGATGAATACACAAAGCTGCAAAAAAGTTCTGCCATTTAAAATAAACATGATGTGCCACAAGTGGCGCCCTCTACTAGTGACGTCAAAATTAGAAACGAATTTCTCGCCCGCAAAAACCTCCCGTTTACAAATTTTCTGTAAATATTTGTATTTCTTAAGAAGTTATTTACAAATATCGAAAATAAAATTTTAATTTTGACGCTCTGTATATTTTTTATTATGCGACTTGGGATATAGGTATGTTAGGTTAAATCGATTTATTTTCACCTAAGGAATCTGTGGTCTCATTTTTGTTACTTTATTTAACGTTCCTCAATTAGAAATTGAAAGTTTGTTAGCCTGTTAGCCGAGGCTTTGCATGTCTTCAAAAACGAACTGCAGTTACCCCAATCTCCCCCCTCCGTTGCTGCATCCGAAGTGCACTGGCCAGGACAATGGACCTGGTGTATTCACCCTGAGTGTGCTGTGCATGACAAAAAGCGCTTAGGATAGGTCGGGAGAGAGAGCACGTGAGGGAAATTTTTAACGTCATCCCTCCCTCCCCGTGCATATCGCAAAAGTCAATACTAGGAAACGCGCCGTTTTCAAGGTCCCCCAGGTGTCGGTGTCGTCTAAGGGGAAACGCAGTCTTCGCGGTTTTAATGGAAACCAAATTAACTATTGTTCCGTCCAAACTTGAGAATTTCCCAGCCTTTAGTACTCTTAAATTTGTTTGTTTTTGTCACTGTTTTTAATTAACATTTTAGAAAAGTCACTATATATATAAAAGATTTCATTAAAAAGATAAAAGATGTTTTCTGAATGAGCCATTCAGAAAACATTCTTCACTGAACGTTTACATCTTGTCAAACAATAAGATTTCAAAGTTTCAATACATTTTTTTTAAATTTTGGCCATATGTAATCAATATGATGTAGCAAACTATCGTCCTATTCCTATTTTAAATAATTTTTCCAGGATGTTCAAGATGTCCTTGTACATTCGCACCTATTTTCATATAAAAAATGTTCTTTCAATAAATCAGCATGGCTTTGTATCGCATACATCTACTACTTCTAATTAAACCTGCTTCACACACTGTGTGCCCAAGTAGATGAGATTTACTCTGACTTCTCGAAGGCTTTCGACAAGATGCATCATTCGATTTTATTACATAAACTTAACATATTTTGTTTCAGTGACGAATTATTTGCATTCTCTCATTTCTATCTTTGCAATAGAATACAGTATGTTACATTCAATGGTTTCAAATCCATGACCTATGAAGCTACATCGGGGGTCCCCCAGGGTTCGAATTTGGACCCACTACTTTTTCTGTTATATATTAACGTTGTGATAAATTGTCAACAACGTTTATATGCTGATGACACTAAAATTTATGCTAGTATTTCTTCTGTCAAGCTCGCATTCTCCATGATGAACTTAATAAACTTATAGTGTGGCCTACTAGCAACAGGCACAGTCTAGATATGGGTAAATGCAAAGTTATCATTTATACCCGTTCTGTATGACTACCATGGTTCTACTAAGGATTTGAGGGTGGTTTTTAATAGCACGTTAAACTTTTCACAACATATTGATTATATTGTCAAATCAGCTTCAAGGGCATTAGGATTTGTAATAAGAAACAATAAATTTTTCAAAGATCTCTACACTTGAAAATTATTGTATTATGCTTTTGTCAAATCTAAACTTGAATATTGCTCCTTAATTTGGACTCCTTATTATGCATGTTATAGTAATAACATTGAATATATTCACAGGAAGTTTCTGAAGTATCTGTCATTTCAATTTGATGTGTTTATTTGACGCCAGGTTTTGACAACAACTTATTGTCATCAAGATTTAACTTTCAATCTCAAAAAAAAAAAGATTTGTATTTTCCGTTAGCTTCGTGTACAAGCTATTACTCAACCTAGTCGATTGCCCTTTTATACTTTCACTAAATTTTTTGTTACAGCGTTAGTTAGATCTCATGCAGCTTTTTATTGTGAACTTACCAGAACTAATCTTATTTTAAAATCCCGTGTGTATAATATTACATCTAATTTCAATTTATTATCTGATGTATGTGATATTAATATGTCTAGTCTACAACAAATTCTAAGAAATGCCTGTGAACTGCAGTTTTAAATTTATGTTTTTATTCATTTTTATTTTATTCATTTGACAAAATTGTTATATTTATTTCTTTTTTATGAAGACATTGTCTTTTAAAGTATTCTTTCCTATATCTATGTTTCAATTGTATTTGCGAGAGTAGTGAGTTTTGTGTTACATTCTATATATTATTATTAATTTTATATGTTGTTTGTTTATCTGTATTAACTACTTATTGATATGAAAATCCTGTACCTGGGTTTATTCCTGTTGGACTAACAAATATTTTCATAATGCACTTTCTTAAGGGATAAATGTGTTTCTATTTTTTAAATTTAATTCCAAATCGAGCCATTTCAGTACACATTTACAATACGAGGTTTCGTCTTATTGAACATTGCTTGCGTTTACAACCTGTGTACGCTCTAGAGATACCGGTTTTCAATATAAGACCGTACGATGGGACTTGGATGGAACAGGTGTGGTATCGTGCCGTTGTTAACTTCTGTATGTTAAAATTATACAGCAAGTGTCGCTTTAGAAATCACTCTTTTACTAAACATGTAGTCCCAACGTAGTTTCCTGAGTGATATTCAATATTAAATTATAGTGCTTTAACTCAATGGTAGTTTATACATGTATACAAAAAAAATTGATGGAGACTGAATCCCATTCATCTTTAATAAGTGTATTTAACGAAATATCACACAGTTGACAAAGCCTGTATCGGACAGGAAAATTAATTATGTTTCAAATTTATTTATGGCTTGCCTGCAATTATTTCAACTCTTTTCTTCTTTATTTTCAGGTAAGTGAAGATTGCCGTCTCCATAATTCAATTCAGATTGATTGAACAAAATTCAATGTGGGACAGCGGCGTCGCATATCGTGTAAGTAACTTGTAAGAATATAAATGTATAAAATAATACGATAAAAAACTAACTAGTAATATTTGGAGCAAAAGAAAAGCATGACTATTTTGAAGAAAGATTGTCATTTACGTGCATGTTTAAAGACTGGCGTTTTATAAATAAAGAATTGCACTTTTAGTAACATAGGTAATTATGTAGAAAGGAAATCCACCCTTAAATTCTAACTGCAATAACTTTTTAAATTAATAGTTTGTTATAATTTATGTATTGATTTCCAAGCTTTACTAACATGTTAAACACAGTTTTCTTTAAAATGATGCATTTTGGCAGCGTGCAAGAAGTATACCTTTTTTTTGAAGCTAATCGAAGCTTGATTCAAAAGAACTAATTATTTTTTAAAAATGTCTATCCTTAAATAAATCTAAAATGAATGATATAGTGGTACAGGTTCTCAGAATCAGATATTTGTGTTAGTTTCACAGAAAAGCTCGTTTTCCAAAATATGAATACGGTTAATAAATAAGGAAATTGTCGTAAAAACAATTAAATTAAAAAGTACTTTTTTAAAGTGCCTCTAAAACAGCTATGAATTCGTTGAAAATTAGTTATGAAGGCAATGCCCTTAATCAAGAATAACATTAATAACAAGTTATTTGTCTCAAAATTATGCCTAGTTACACTCTAAAAAATTGTTTCGTTATGTTGACAATATTATATTTTAACCGAAACATTAATTAGTAATATCTACATATTATTTTGTTACTTTAACTATATAACACTGCTGTTCTTATTTTAACAATTTAGAGTGTAAGTATATGCAAATAAATGATTTTCGTAGATACAACAAATATTCGTACGCAGTAGCTTACTGAACAATAATATAATAAATATTCTTTCCATTATTTAATTATTCGTTTTGAAAAATGATTCTCGGTACATTCACCCGACTGGAGAGGTTCATGAGAAGATTCCTGTTCCAATAACCTCATTTGCCCGTTAATATTTTTAATGTTTATATTGAATTTCCCTGTGATTTCTAATGCAGTTGCAGTTACAGCGACAGTGGGTAAATGCATATAAAATATACTCAGTATTCGCCGATGGGTGTAACAAACTATGATTATGTTTAGGGTCATTTTATATGTAGTATACTCTCATGCATGACAATGACACTACACGGCTCTGTAGTAGTTTGGCTAAAAAAGATTGTAATCCGAAATTTTTTTACAATATTGTACAAAAAAAGTTCGAGATATTCAGACGCCGATGGTCTGTAACAAGTTCTAGAGTTATTTATGATTGTTTTTAAGGAATGCTAAATGCAGTGCGGCAAATAGTGATCGTTTCTTACATGTATCAAACATTGTTTATATTTTGGACCCTTTTTTGGAAATATGATTAATTTTTTTGGAAATACGTAAAGGTCGCACTTTTTTATTTCAACCATTGTCATTGTAGTTTTTAACAATTATAAACGCCATATCATGTACAAACTTCTGACGATTATAGTTAGATATTTATTCAAATGGCCTGACATTATGTATGTGTCATGGTTTTCAAATTAATAAGTAGTTCCTGTAGGTCTCATATTAAGCTTAAGTTATAACTACCGAAATATTTATCAAAAATGGCTCAGTTTGGTTCAATAACATTTAGTCATTTGCTAATTAAGCGAAATCAAAATTTCCATTTGACTGCAGATTCTGCAAATTTCCATTATCAGAAGCTTCGATTCAAGATGGAAATGGAACTTGTATCCTCATTATTTAAGTATTAAACGAATTTACCTCAATTTTCCAAAAACACAGCTTAAAACGGAATCGTGTACCCATATTTTTAATTACGAACAATTACTTGCGTAATTAAAAAGATATCATTCAGCTGTACAGTAACAGCAATTACCCGTAATTAAATTATTAAAGCGTAATAAGGTGGTGTGCAATTTCATGACCTTTTGGTGTGCATTCGGCTTCCGGTACTTGCAGTCTAGATTAAACCCTGATAAAGCTATTTATATGTAAATTAACTTCAACGACTTTTCGTTTGTTGTATCCGTCATGGAACTGCGCTCCCGTTGCAACAATTAATTAACTGAAATGCTGCTTACAGGGTTTACTTCACGGGCAGTTTACGGGCTACTAGAAATTCACTTGAACATGAGCCACAAA
>CM046727.1:13004358-13023312 GCA_025584915.1 Monochamus saltuarius | reverse complement strand
CTTCCGGTACTTGCAGTCTAGATTAAACCCTGATAAAGCTATTTATATGTAAATTAACTTCAACGACTTTTCGTTTGTTGTATCCGTCATGGAACTGCGCTCCCGTTGCAACAATTAATTAACTGAAATGCTGCTTACAGGGTTTACTTCACGGGCAGTTTACGGGCTACTAGAAATTCACTTGAACATGAGCCACAAATATTTTTTCTTAATATTATTTTTTTAATTCATGTGTTATACATAACTACGACCATAGTTGATAGTTTTATGTTAAAGTCACATTAGCGTTGTATTAGCTATGTTCGCTACTCCGCTATATTGACTACAGTGGTTTACAGAACCTTGGTAGTTATTATACTAAAGCCGCACAGTGTCCTGTACTAGTTACTTCGCTGTGTTCACTATGCTCGTTATTCACTATGTTCACTACGCTTAGAGATTATTGGTAGTTTGTTCTTACTATGATCCCACAGCACTATATCCGTTAAGTACTTTGTAAAAATACTCAGTATAATACGATACAAAGCATTATATTAGCTGTGTACGACTTTTATTTACTTGGTGTATTCAAAGTATATCTTGTTTTATTCTATTTTTAGTACGCATAGCGAACATAGCTAGTGCAAGGTTTCGTGTAATCCTAGCATTAGTCGTACATGTCTAACCTTGTTTAGTGAGGCATTTTCTTTTTCATATGGTTTTACAATTCACAATAATAATAGTTTATTTAAATTTCCAATATGCCAATATTAAACATGTGGAGCTAACAATACTAATTACCTTATAACTAAGGATTTGTATTTTACCAGTGCAGATATTTGTTTGTACAGTTATGTTCTCTAATATTTTCTGCTGTTTGTTCAGGTATAACAAAGGCAATAAAAACAATAGAAACGTACTAGAAAATCTCGATTTCTTCCACCAAAATGAGCCGTTTGTACTTGACTGTACTGTGTACTCTGAAAAACATTAGACTCGTGCAGTTGAGCATATTGTACACGTTGCTGAATAAAAGTTGGTGTACAAAACAAATACATTTCAGTTTCTGTTCAAACAGCCTGGTAAAACAATGTCGACGTTGCGAACTGGTAAAAATATGGTTACACACGGTATCGACAAAAGCAACACTAGCCAGACACAGATTGAAGTATCGGCCAGTGACGGGGTATGTGTGGACACGGTCTTTCTTAAATATACTATTTCATCATTAAAAAAATATGGTAATATTTATTTTTGGCGCTGTTTAAATGTTGAATTATATTCTACGATAAAATGTCGGCGCCCTTATAAAAAAATAATGATGATGGTTTCTTGTAACCGAAAGGTTGCAATGCGAATCTAAATATAGTGAAATTCCTCGATAAAACTTGTGGTGAAAAAGTGTTGTCAGATTTCAAAAATTCCTCTAAATAAAAAACACCACATTTACTTTTTTTCAAAATAACTAAAAAATCTAAAGAGCTAGCACAGATCTGTAAGCAACAAAATTAGCAACATATCTGTCTAAAACTTTCCTCTAATAGTTTCCAAGATACCAATACATGCATCACCCAAATAGGACACGTGGTGTGTTTCTGTTCTAAAAATCATCAAAATAAAGGTATTATAAATTTGAAAGCAATCAGGAACACAATTCACGTCGGTCATTTATTAGCACGCAATCAGTGCTATCTGATCTATTTTTGCATGCCTGATTGCTTCTTCAGGTGGCCTCCTGTTTAAATGGAATTAAAACATCTAATAACTAATTCAAGTACCTATTAATAAAATTTCCTATTAAGCAATAGCAGAATTAAATATACAATTTATTAAACATTGCTTTTGTACATAAATTGTTTCATTATTAGTAATTTGCGCTTATCTATAGATTATCAGTTAACACCGTATGTTATGTGACGTACATTTTATGGTAACATCACGTTGCCATCCCAATTTTTCTTTGGAAGGACAGCAAGTGATTGACAAACTTTTAACTAACTTTAAATAACCATCGGTTCCGCGAAGGCGTGACAATTTTAATTATAGGAAAGCTCTTACCGTAATCAATAAATTAGTGATTGCGAGTATAGTACTAAAAATATGCTAAGTTATTGCTGCTAAGTTATTGTATTAGCAGTGAAATCTGAGAACAGTGTCCAGGGCTATATTTATAAGTGCAACTGTTTGGGAAAATTAAATATGGAGTGGGAAAGACAGAACACCACGTCAAGAACGCTGGAGATTTCATTAACAAAGTCAAGGGAATCCAACATGTTCCAAATAGTGTCCTTGTGAATTGACGCGACATCATTGTCCACAAAAGTGCCACTAAAACTTTAGAAGAATCAAAATCAAGGGCTTATGGTAGATAGCAAAGATGATAGTGCAACAAATATTCTTCGCTTCCTTCAGGGATCAGTTTAATAAATAGAATAACACAATTAACTCTTGTCTCTAGCCCCTAGCAAATATCTACATGAAATCCTTTGAGAAACAGTTCTTGGAATCAGCAATCTAAAGCGTGTTTGTTTGGATATGTTGACGATACATGGTACATCATATGGCTTCATGGATATAACAACAAAAGGATTTTTGAACCACCAGACATCAACCAGTATGAAGTTGGAAACAAATGGTTATCTTCCATTCCTAGATATTTTTTTGAAAGGAAACCAAAATGGCATTACACAAACCGACATGTATTTAAATGCCGAGTCTCATCAGCATCCAGTCCAAAAAGATATCGTCAACACAGTGCATCAAACAAGAAAGAATCTGCTCCAACGCCTTAGTGTATACAGTATGTATATTATATTGGACAAACAAGAAAATACGTTGACACGAAACATACAACTACTTAAGGAATACCGGTAGTGGAAAACCTGCAATTGCAGAACATCGTGCGGATACAGATAGTTCAATAAATTCTATTGGTAGAAGATTCAGCTAAATAGGCAATACAAATACAAGTACGGACTAGAGGACTAGTCTGTAGTTGTAGTAGGACCAGTTACTTTTGAAAAAGAAAATGATATGTCTCTCAAGACATCAAAAACTCTAAATTGATGACATGGCAAACAACCCGGGAACTATTCAGTCACTATAAGTTAATTTTATTATATCAGTTTAGGTAGGTACATCTGTAACTTCACTGTCTATTTCTAAATTATAATTCTCACCGAAGATACAAAATCTAGTAGTTAGTTTATAAAATGCTATTAAATAACGAACTCCATATGTTCCACGGGCAAATAAGCAGATGGCATATACGTCAAAATACCTAAACAGACGTACGCAGTCATCGGTTCAAGTGTGATTTAATTTACTCTACACCTTTATCACGCCGCTCGCCATACATGTCAGAGAATAAAACGTAACAGACAGGTCCTAAGTGAGCACGCCACTGTTCCGTTTAAAGATCTAACAATGTTTACCTTGTGTGTGTGGATCGTGGATGATATTTAACGCCTACGTCTTGACAGGAGATGCTTTAGCGTCTAATATGTATTTAAATTTCTTTAGTGTTGGTTCGCGGAGTAGATCATCTGGTGGATATTTTTATTATGGGTTTTGAAGTGGTACAGGGTGTTGCCGAGATAACGGTACCAGTTTTTATTTATTTAGTTAAAATTACATATGCTCTACGGAAAAAACCCAATTAGAGAATAGGGAAAACCAATAATAGTTAATTACAAAATAATAATAAAGAAAGAAAAAGGGGAATTTTAAAGCACCACCCTTGATTTACCCGCCCAACAAACTGTGATCTTTTCTATTTAGATTTTCAAGAAAGAAAAAAGTTATGGAATTGTGCAAAATTTCATTAATTCACTAGTATATCAACCTGTTTGGGAAATGTTAATTAAAAACCATCGTCAGGAATTAACCTAACAACCTGTATGGCGGAAATAAAACGTTTAGAATACATGTTTTTACAGGGTTAACTATGACTAAATACAAATATTTTAAGAGGGGATAGAGAAAATTAAGAATGAACAAAATCGCCCTTCAAGAAAATCCCAAACTTATTTATAAAGCGAAACTGATTTTTTTCGATATTAAAATAAAAATTCTTATTTTACGCGGCCTATGCGACCGTCTGCTGCACGTTTACAAAGTCAGAGTAGGCAACCAACAAGCAACCGTAAAATTCACTTTTGTGTTCGTCTTTTTTTTTGTGCCATATTTTAATTTTAAACGTTTTATAGTTATTAAATAAAGGAATATGTGTCGGGTACAGATATTTTCCCACAATATAGTTCGCCGGTTTGTTTTTCTAGGTTGTGAGACAAGACTGCCGCAGGTGCATTAAAAGTTTTCTATTATCTATTAGTACCTACCCATTCATTTCGTTCAATTTTCTTATAATAAATAGGCATTTTATCTAACTATACTACGGGAAGTGTGTGTTATCGGTAGTGACTGGTTGTAATGAGTAAAAATATAGTTTTGCCAGTTTATAACGAAATAATGGAAAACAAATGCTAAACACTAGACTTAACTGGATTAAGTGTTACCTATCTATCAGGTGTTATTACTAATAATGTTAAATTTTGTCGTTTCTGCATTTAGAAACGCTGCAAAAAGACGACCGCATGGTAGCTGACATTGTTTACAGATCTAAGGTTTATCTATGGATCTAATCCATCTCAGTCGATGCTTATCATAGGCGCCGACTTTCCGTAGGAAAAGAGGGTTTTGCCTTTTTTGCATTTTTAAAATATCGAGCTAAAATTCTGGAATAATTTATTTATTGTGTTTTAGGTTTCCCTGAGCACGTGGTTAAATTTTTGTACTTAGTTCTAGTTAACCCTGTACATATAGGGTTTTTGTCTTATTTTGGCGCCTAGAAAACGCAGTTAAATTTATAGTACTACTTTTAAAATCACATTGTAGATATGAAAGACAAAAAAAGACGAGATTTAATACTTCAACAAAATCTATTCCTAGTTAGTTTTTGACATTTGGGACTGCGGCAGAGTAGAGCAGAACAGAGATAAATGCTGCCTATTGACTTAACACCATGTATATTCTAATTAAATCGATCACGATTTTTATTTGCATAGAAATTCTATCACTTGTTAATGCATTTAATGCGTATTATAAGTTCACGGGTGTGTACGGTTTATAAGTAATTGTTAAGCCATATGGTCGATGGCGCCTAGTCATTATTAGCAAACTGTGAATTGTAGTTTATTATGTCACTTCACCGTAATGGGTGCTATGTAATCAAAATCTAATAGGAAACCGTAGAGTTGTAAATGCCACAACACTCCTAGTAATTTTTTTATTTCCTGTACAATTAATAGTTGGTTTAGCGCGCTGTACATTTTTTTGAAATGGGCTTCTTTATTTGTATTGGAAAATTAAAAAGCTCCACGTAAATAGGATGTTCGAAAT
Organism: Monochamus saltuarius; assembly: GCA_025584915.1. NCBI lineage: Eukaryota > Metazoa > Arthropoda > Insecta > Coleoptera > Cerambycidae > Monochamus > Monochamus saltuarius. The sequence goes on along the minus strand of CM046727.1, from coordinate 13,017,933 downwards.
TATTATGTGTGTACCCACTCTTTCATTCACCTTCCAAATTGTATTAGAAACCTAACTAGATAACTCCATTAATATTAATCACATTTAATATATCATGAGGTCATTGGTCTCCTGCCATTTTACCGGTATTAGTTCTACGAGAAATTGAAGGTAAATATTTCATGGCAGGCAAATTACTTTAAGTTATCGAATCGATGAAGATGACAATGGTGTGTTCTACTTATTTGCAATGGGTGTGTCAAATATTGATTATAGAGGGTGTAACTTTGGATGGAGTGTAAAATTATACGCATGCTTTATTAGTATATGCTTCACGCATAATTTTTTTAAATTTATATTCTCCGACAAAGCCTAAGCTGTCTTTATTACTGATACCTTCAAAATATGCATCTAATAATTAGGTATATAACATTTTTGAACTAATTCTACATCAGCACATCTATGATTCATAAATTTCAATTCTCGTTAATGCTTCCTTTATTTTATTTTATTTAATTATCCAATTATAGTAAAGTAATAATATAGTAAAACAATAAATAATAGAAAAGTGACAAATACAAAAAAGAAAAATTAATTACATATCTAAAACTATGACATAAAAGTAATACAAATCGAAACAAATCAGATCAGATATAAAACGAAAAGAAATTAAAAAAATAATAAAAAACAAAAAAATTAAACTTAAAACATTATTAATTGCATTAATGCTACAGGTAAATATATCAATTTCATTTAGCAGATCGTAAGTTAAACACATTTTAAATAATGGGGAAAATTTTATTAAATTCGTTTTGGTCCTCAGCAAGTAAAACAAACGGTTACTACGTGCTGCCTGATTGGATATTTGAAATGTGGATTAATGACAAAAACTCAATCATACTATTCTGTAAGATTTTATAAGGAAACGTGACCGAATGCATATTTCTACATTGTTCCAAACTACACACTTTAAATCTATCAAATAAAATGCTGTGAAGAATACCTATCTGAGTATAAATTCCATTCTAACGACATGAAAGTAACTTTTAATGTTTCAATTTCTAAACTTCTATGAAAAATGTATTACCATGAAAGATGCTTAAGGCATTGAAATATCATTTTGTGCCTTAGCTTTATTACCGTTAGCACAACAGCAAAATCCATTATGTCATTGTCATTGTTCAGTTAAAGTAACTTCCAAATTTTTCGGACGCACCTGTTACAACCCTTACCCGGAACACAAATTTCGAATATTTTCCTGTCATTTTTAACAGGATCGTAAAAATAAAAACCGTTGTAATTGTTATTAAAGGATAATCGCAAAGTAGGATCATTTTACACTGACCGATCGATAAATAGTCCAGGGCATTTAGATCAAAATCGACCGAATAGCGGAAATTTTTAGGCACAGCAGATATCGAGATGCGGTTTTCTGCATTGTGTTCAGGAAGGTCCCAGGAAAAAAGTCTATATCGTCTGGTTTAGCCATTTTTTGAAAAATGCCTTCTGGGCCGGAAAATGCATTACCTACACCATTATAGAAACGACTGGAAACTCGAAAATCGCTCTGAAATCGTTACTCGGGGGTTTTCGGGGCTGCCAAACTCGATTCTTTCATTAAAATTACCCGGTGATGCACGGGGGTGGCTTTGTGGGGGTGGCGGGGGTGAATTGGGGGAGAAATGGCAGCGTGCATGAAAATCGCTCCAAACTCCGAGCGATTTTTCCGAGTTTCCAGTCGTTCCTATAATGGTGTAATGCATTTTCCGGCCCAGAAGGCATTTTTCAAAAAATGGCTAAACCAGACGATATAGACTTTTTTCCTGGGACCTTCCTGAACACAATGCAGAAAACCGCATCTCGATATCTGCTGTGCCTAAAAATTTCCGCTATTTTTCCTAACTTCCCTGGACTGTAAGGATTCGTACATCTTGTAACAAAGTTACAAATGAAATAGCATGTTCAGTATTATAGACCATTTACTACCAGATAACGTTTCCACAAATACTGTATTTACAGAAGAGAAAAATATTTTATCGCTGTCGTCGAACTATCTCCTTTTAAATGACATCCATTACCCAGATCGCACTGATTGTATCCGTAACAAAAGTAGACTAATAAAAGTAAGATGGAAACCACGTGGGTGACTCGAATTATGGCCACTACGGGCAAAAAGAAAATGGCTATTCCACTGTTATGTATCACGGATATGTCTTCTTCCCACATGTCGCTGGCTGAAGTTACGAGCGTAACGCGTTAATCCATATAATAACTTCACCTTTGTTGCAGAAGGATGCTTACATTTTTCATGTTACATGTCAACTGGGTGGATACCGAATGAGCTGGTGTGTTGATTTAAAATATTTTTGATGCCGCATTGCAAAATTATTTCTGTCTACATAAGACGATAAGTGGGGTGAAAATAATGAAGTACCTACCATTTTTGATATACAGCACGATAAATTGAACGCGGAAGTTGCATGATTATTTTATTGGTTTGAAATGTATTATAAGGTAATCTTTCAAACATATTGAATGGTCAAAACATGTGTTTGGCGGCAATAATCGCATAATAATTAAAATATTAAAAAATTGCCATGGAATTTAAACAAAACCACGTAGCCGAAAACGCTATCATTGATGTGACGTTACACGCCGTTCAACGTGGTTTGCTTCCGTGGATACAGATGCAGGTTACGGTGTTGGAGAGGTAAACAGGCGTTTGTTTCTTGTATTGCTGCGTTTTTGTGGTATTTGTGGACAATATATATCTACATAATGTAAGTACTGTGTAGGTAATGCCAGAATTATTAGTGGTGATGTGGTGAAATTACGGTATTGTTAAACATAGCGTAAATGATAGGAACAGATACAGAATATGTTATTTGGAATCGGAATGAAACACGGAATACAATAAATGGGGAAAAATGTAAGTGTGCTTATTGATTTATATTCAGGATGATCCAGAATAATGTGCAAAAAATTGATGGTGGATTGTACGACCGATTTTAATAGGCATACAAATTTTTGATCTGATCCCTCTTTAAGGAGTTATGACCCCTTAATTAAAGTTTTATTTAATTTCTTCCAAACGGTATGAAATTAATAAGTGAAATTTGGCAAGGTAATTAGGCTGATAAAACTTCTGAGTGATTATTTGTTATTCTCCTCGTCTAGTGGTAAGGCGTTGAAATAAAGTACCCCCCCTATATTATGTATATTGGGGGGTTAAGTTTTTCGATTGAAAATATTATTTTTTTATTCCTGTTGCATTTAGAATGTTTTTGTCTCTTGCAATTTTTTGAGTAGTACATTTTATGAGTAAAAAAATAAAGTTCATGGCCCTATACGCAAGTTCCTTTCCAATATCTAATGAACACATCAAAATCATTTTGCATTTGATGCCAGTTCATGGTTCTTTGATATCAAATATTGGTACCTATGTATTAAATATTTGGAGTTAAATAAAACTTATCACTCTCCCTCCCCCCTAATAGGTGGTTAATTTATTTTTTCACTTTGTTCGGAATCACCCTGTATATTTTTTCCTTAAATTATTCAACATAAATAATGTTTATACAATTGATATGTTTAAATATAACCAACTATAATTAAATGTTTATCATGACAACCTTCAGAACTTCAAAGAAAACATTTGTTTATAACTCAGTTGGGATATGTTTCTTTGAATAATCCGTCTTTATTAGATAAGTTTTTCTAAAAATAAAAATATTCAGAAATTTTAGAACTTTTTCCATTTTAACAGATTTGTTAATTATCTACACTGACGAATTTATATTAAAATATTATTATTATTTATAGTATCTCCTATTTGAGCATATACACGTTATCACATATATTATTAACCATTCAGAAGTTCGTAGCGGAAGATTTAAAAAAAATATGTTTCTAAATGTTTGAGAATAAATGAAAATATTGAAACGGAATTTGTGTATTTAGTTTGTGGTTAAATACAACGACAACGTAGATATTAATACTATAATTGTATAAATTCCATGACAATGTTTTTTCCCGAATACATGCATGTTAATTTCGAAGTGGTTGAATACAGAGTATCTTAGGTATTATTGCCATCCTTGAAAGGGGTGACTCTACAGTGAAAATAAATTAAATATACTCATTATGTCTATATCCAAATGTTCACCGTTTCCGAGATACAGGATGTCAAAGATTTTGAATGTTTTATTATATTTTTTATTTACTTGGAAACCATTCCGGATAAAACAACAATAATTCTAGGTTGTAATGGGATATCTTTGGTCTTATTCAGTATGTTTAAATATTTCTGTTATCACCAGTGGCGTAGAAACCCTGTGATACTCTTATTTACAAACAAAAATAGTACACCACTGTCTTAATTATAAAAAAAACATAAGGTACTTTAAATTTTCATTATTTTTAACAAATAATTCTTTTAAGTTTTCTTTAAAATGCATCGTATTTAAGTAATTGTTTATTTAAAATATCTCAATAGTTTGCCAGTGTCTTAATTTTATAAAAAAATCTAAGATACACAAGGTTTGATTGTTTTGAACACACAATTCTTTGAAATAATAATTCATTTAAAATATCTTAATAGTACGTCACTGTCTTAATTATATAAAAGAACCTAAGGTAGGTACTTTAATTTTGAACAAATAATCCTTTGAAATTTTCTTTAAAATCGCATTTAAATAATTGTTCATTTAAACTATCTTAAATTACTTAAAATTATTTGAATACGAAGCATTTTAATGAAAATTTTAAAAATGTATTATTTGTTCAAAATAATCAAAACTTAGATACGTTTTTCCTAAGACAGTACCGTACTATTTCTATTGTATATAAAAGAAAAGTGGGGGTTTCTACGCCGCTGGTGATAATGGGAATATTTAAACATACTGAATAATTAGACTAAAGACATCCCATTACGAGCTAGGATTGTTATTTTACCACGAAGGGCTTTCAAGGAAATAAATAATATAATAATTTCGAAATTTTTAACTCCTCTCTCGAAAACAGTGAAATTTTGGATATAGACATATTTAGGTAAATCTCATTTATTTTGGCTGTACAATCACTCCTTCCAATGACGCTACGCTGTATAATTTCTTGTACTTAAATTTACATTTTTATTCCTTAGATATGCCTGGCAATGAAAACGATCATTTTGCACTGAATTTTGTCAGATGTTACACGTAACGTTTTCTTGACCATTTTAATTATACATTTTTCTTTTATCTGCTTTCAAGAATTCATTCATTTTTTTATGTAGGTACTCAAATATTTATTTGCTTGTGAGCGGGGGATCTGACAAATACATTCCAAATATCAATCTAGGAAGTGGGATATAACAATATAACGGATAACTTTATTGTATATTCGACATTGGAGAAATCTAAACGACGACAAACCCGAGTGTGAATATAATTCGATGTTCTTTTGTTTGGGTGACGTGACGAGCGTAGATTTTCAGCTGTTTAGTTCGTATCGAATCCGGGGTTCAACAACCTCCGCAACTGGGTCAATTTTTAGCAAGTATTTACATCTGTTTTAAAATAATCTATTCTTAAATTATTTGTTTTGTTCAGATTAAATTGCAAGGTTCAGTGACTTTTTTCGATTTACTTTATTACGATGATATTTTTTATGCATTAGAAATTGTGAAGTGTCGGAATGAAGACGAGTCTGGTTGTTGTCGAGTGACGTTTATTACGTGAGCAATTCGAAACTGCAGTGAAATGATGTTTACATTTTTTAGTGACTTGCTGTGGCACAATTACCAGTTTCCCTCTGTTAAAAAGTGAGTGCCTTATTGGATTTACTTTAAATAAAAACTAATATGTCGATTAAGTTTATCTGAACAGTCAAATATCTTATGTGAAAATAAACATAAGTAGACTTCTCATGTTATTGATATAATACTTATTAATACAAACAATAAAAAAAAATAAGTGTAGTTATTGAAATATTATCAATTTTGAAAATAAACATATGGATACATCCAAATATTGCTGATGTATTAACAATTTTAGATATGCTAAATACGCTTTAAAATAATTAAGCTGGTTATGGCATTTCTTAGTACAACTGATTAAAGGCAATGAAATTGATAAAATTTAAGTATGCTGACTGAATTAATGATAAATAATATTGAAAACGTCTCATGGTTAGAAATTAAAAGGAAAGGAATTTTACTGCCTTCTTGAATAGAAAAACCAGAAGGATTACTACAGCCCCTATTCTGTAAGCAATATTGCGGTTACGCATGCTGAATACAAAGGATGGGTAATATTTTTTTAACACGTTGTGGCATTATATATACGAGATTATAACTTTTCAACAACCACAAAAAGAATATAAGGAAAGAAGCATACATATTTTATCTTTATGATTCATTTTGAGAAGTTACAAGAAATAAATAACACTTTTCTAAATAAGCTGCTCTACTGAAAATTTGAACTACTTTGCTCAAATTTGGAATTTTGGAGAAAATGTTTTTCATTTATAAAAATAAAATTTAAGATTAGTTTTTAATTAATTAGTCATCACTATTTTATTAACATAAATAATTTCTGTGTTATCTTGTGTTATACTTTGCCAGCAATTTGACATCTGTAGATATTTATAACGAATTTTAATTAACTACGGGAAAATTTCAACTCATTAGGAAAATACGATAACTTGAAGATGACCTATTGGCAATGGTTTCTCGAAAATATCTTCTAAAGCAGTTAAAGATTCAGTACCAAATTTAATACACGTTATGGCTATTGTGATGTTTATACCCACAATTTTCGTCTCTAGGAAAATGGTTATCAAGGAAAGGTTAAAAATGTATCACCAAGTAACAATTATTATAACGAATACACATCAAAGGAGGTTGTGATGTTCTTTTTTAAATAATACACATCTGTATGTGAAGATGAACCTCAAACATCACAGCTTTTTTAACACATACAAGAAGGTTCAATAACACATCAAGAGAAGCTGTGACATTTGTTTTCCTATAATAAATACCTATTTATTTGTATGTGAAGACGAACTTCAGACATCACAACTTTCTTAACACATCAAGGGAAGCTAGATAACATCAAGGTTCTTTAAAAACTCCGTTTATTAGTAAAGTTTCCAATGAAACATGGTAGCAGGAAAAAATGGCTTTAGTACAACTATATTTGAATCATCGATAAAGCATGTGTATCAAATTTGGTACCGGTGCTTTAGACTATTTAATGCTAAAAACATCATGAGCAGGTCATCATCAATTTTCGTAATTCCTGATTCATCAGAGATTTTTCTTAGTTCTGACCACGGACAATTTTGATTATTGAATTAAAGTTAACTTTGAAATCGTTGCACGTCTCCTTTATATAATGTTTCCTTACTTGAAAGTATTTTCTGAAGATGACTAGGCCAATTATTCCAAAGTCTTTAGCAAAGTCATGCTACTTGACAAGATAAAATTATTATCCGTTTGGATCCTCCTTAACGTCTGCCCACTGATAAACATTTATGTGATAAGTGTAATAAATCATGAAGACAACAATTAAAATGAATATGTAATGTAAAATGTCAACGAACTGTTTCAGATGTCGGGCATCTTGTGTCAATATATTTTTGTGCTTTTCCGTGTTATATTAAAAAGTAAAAATAAGTAGCATAATAAGGTTTACCTACTCTTTTATTTTGGAGATTAACAAAAACAATAAAAGTAAGTAACAGCCATATTTTGTGCTATTTATTTTTATCAGCTCAAAAACCACTTTGTAGTAACCAGTTTCTTCATATTGTCTTCTCTAATATAAATTTTCAACTTTCAAAACATCCAATGACAGCTTGTGCAGTTTCTGATATCTTTTATAATTTTTAACTCTACGCTATATTTTAGGAAGGCTACAATTTTCAGAAATATATATAAGTATTTATTCGATAAAAGAATTTAGGGTGTGAATGTGCTCTTGAAAGTGTAATAATCTTGAGAAAGTCCAGCCAATTAACAGCATTACTGAAGAATAATTATCGAATTACAGAACTCATTTCATTTAAAATTCTCAAAGATATTTTACACTGCTCAACAGGGTGTCCGAAAATAGAAGTTCATACCATTAACCACATATTCTTTGGACTAAAATAATGCGACGTTCCTTATGCCATTTTTTATTTGGGCGTCCCTGTTTCAATATACAGGGTGTTAAAATCATGTAATTTTGGTGAGAAAAATCGAAGGGTCAATGTAAGTAACTGAGGGATGCAGTACCCTTATCCCCTCCAAATATTTCTAAGTACGTCTATGCAGTTTTTTCTTGAAATATCAAAGGGAGAATTTTCTTCTAATCAGTTTATCTCTTTTGTAATTTTTTGTTTAAATGTTTTGGAGAAAAACCGCAATTTGTAGTGCCCATAAATCTATCATTCACTATCATTTTCAAGTGAAACTGAACGGATATACCTATTATTAAAATACCTTGGCAACTTAGAAAATACTTCAACTTACTGAATGAATATTTGCTAATTAAAACAAAATGGATAATTCTAAATTTTATAAAATGTAACTTTAACACCCTGTATATTGAAACAGGGACGCCCAAATAAAAAATGGCATAAGGAAAGTCGCATTATTTTTGTCCAAAGAATATGTGGTTAATGGTATGGCTTTCTATTTTGGGAGACCCTGTATAATGGAATTGAATTACTATGTAAAAAGAAATTATTTATAAATAAGACTTTCGTTCACGATTAAATGCCAAAAATAACGTGATTATTTGAATAATTAATTACATAAATAGAAATTTATTTGAATAATGTCCAACTCTGCTTGTCATCGTCGTTATGCCCTGTATTATTTGAATGTATAGTAACGTTTTTCATCATATATATTTACAATATTTTTTAACATATAATTTCGTAAGTATTTTTAAGCTGATCTACGGATGCAGATAATTTCCGATTCAGGAAACCAACACGGGATTGGTAGTTCCTTACTGTGTTAGACCGTGTACATTTTGTAGATATAATCAGGACATAATCACTAACGAATACTAAACAGTTACCTAAGGGCTACTATTTTGAAGCTCCGTTGAACGTTACCATTTTACTACATAAATGAATGTTATTTTGATTACTATTTTTTCACTAACTAAGAGGTAAAAGAAGATACAAGTTAAGTACATTTAAAGTGATAAAACAGATCTTTCAATTTAGATAACGTTTCCATGTCTTTATATTATAATATGAAGAAGTTGTTTAAAAATTCCATTTTTGCTTTAGTTCCATAGGTGGCGACGTTTTTAGGTTAATTAAATCAGCAACTGAAGATTTGAACTTGAAAATTACAAATACTTAATTGAATATAAATTTGCAAAAATTTGTCTTCTCATGCAACCAAAATTAATTGCTTCAGCCTAATAATTATAATAGCTAAATTTGTAAAAATATCCCGTCATTATTTTCTTTCAAATCAGTAATTAAATAAAATATTTCTTTAGACTCATTAGCATAGTAGCACATTTTCTAAAATTCTGCTGAAACATTTTCAAATAATTTCTTTTAGCAAATGTTAAAAATAATATGGCTTGGTTGAACGACCTATATATTATAATATCTCCATTTTCACAACTTTGACCCCTGCTTATATTGTTCAAGGATAAGTAAATCTTTTTTTAAATTGTAGTGAGACGATTCGAAACAATTATTGTCGCTAGAAAGAAACTTAACGCTAAATTTAGATTACGATTCATCTTGTAAATATAACAAAACAAGTTGGTCTTCCTACATAATGTTATTACTCGTATAAGTTATTGAAGTTATTTTGTAATGTATAAAGTAGTGATATTCTTAGTTTCTAGTAATGGAGCAAAATGTTACTTCTGTAATATTTTTTGTGTGTTTCGATACTATACTATTATACCTACATGTGTCTTAAAGTAAATACTTAATATTTTCTAGTCACTTTTGTATTTATATAGTGTGGATCACCGAAAACTTGCCACTCAGCTTAGACACGTCAACTTTTTGTTTTGAGGGTACCATATTTGATATATGTACTCTTGAAATTTCTACCCCTAGGCGGGGTAGGCCTTCACCCTTAAAATCTTAGACGGGATGTGATATTGAGCGGTTTGAAATTCCTTTATTAGATGTTGAAAAAATATCTCTCACCACCCTCGTAAGTCTTATAATGGTTGTGTAGCATAAATGTTTGTTTTTATAAATAAAAATTACCCCAACACGTTTCGTGTACAACGGAGGTGTTTGAACAGTTTTAGAAAATGTATAGAAACGTGAGGTGCTCATTGAAAACGTTATAAATATTATTCATTATTGAATTTTTTTCCCTGAAAATACTAACTTAATTATTAATAAGTTATTATTACATGCAATGAAATATGCGTTTATCTAAAAAATGGTAAAAGATATCGAATAAAGGAAGGTATAGCTCTTTTGCAGAAAATGTATAGGGAAATCGAATTGCTAATGAAAAATGTCAAATTTGCAAGTATAAATTCTAAATCTTAATTTTGACCGTATAATGAAGCATGTCTAATATCAATTTAAATACTGATAGTTGCATTACATACTATGAGCTACTGTCACCCAAATTTCGAGGTTACCAAAGTAATGGTTTAGGAACTATTACTGAAATTCAATATTTAACTTCTCACTTTTAAGCTCTGTATATCCGCAAGGAAGGAAGATCTTTTTCTCCAACTTTTCTTCTTAAAAAAGTATACCTTACTAATATCTCTTGTTCTTGCTTTCAACAAACATGCATTTGAATCTGTAAATGCATAAAAAAATTGTTTAAAAAATATTTTCAGCTCCACTGATATACGAAACATTTACCATTAGGAGCAATCGGTTATTGACAAGAAGTATGCCTTTAAGGGAAATTACAATTTTAAATTTTGTTTATTTAATAATTTTACTACGAACAAAATTGTCACAGTAAAAAAACATACTTTCTAAAAACAATCTACTCAATTTTACACAGTCTAAACAATGTAACCAATCTAAAATATCTAAAAATGTTTTGAATGGTAAATGTTTCGTTTATCAGTGGGGTTGAAGATAACTTTTAAACAATTTTTTTATCGTTTACAAATTTAGATGCCAATGAAAAAAAAATCTAGCCCGAAGTGGCACAAAACAATTTTGGCAGTTTAAATGCGCCCTTTAGAAGATACAACGAACCTATGAAATTTCACAAATTAGCTCGAAGTAGTAGAAAGATGTTAAACAAAATTTCACACTTCCACTTTAAAACCAATGCCTTTATTTTGACTAGCCACAGAAAAATTTCCGAAAATTTTTTCGGGGAGAGACGAAAATTAAGTAGAAATTTTTTGACAGTTGAGAAGGTAAACATATATACTCTACACATTGGCATCTTATCTATATACGAAATATGGTGGATATATCTACATATGAATTTCATCGAAATTACGTCGTGTTACTTGTAAAACATATATTTCTACCACCTCTAGTGACGTAAAATTTCAAAGAACGATAGATTGAACCACTACCCATCTGAGTTTTAGCGGTTTATGTAACTAAAGTTGGTCATTTTTTTATTGAACGAAATATGGTGGATATATCAGCAAAGTTCAACAAATTGTTTCCATACAGTTGCTTTTGATTTCCTAGTGTTATCTGGTATTAGGTTTTGAATTTCTTGTGTAATAACTTGTTGATTTTCTTTATCAAATCGCGATATTTAGTATACACTTATTAAGCTCAACATACATACGCTTCAAACTAGTAATTGACATCTACTGTTACAGAACCGTTTAAATAAAAATGACAAATCAACATATGTCAGCAATAACAATACCTTGGCCCAGTCAAATTAATTTAAAATGTCAGGTTTGATTTATACTTGGGGTGTGAAATTTTCTTACCGAATACCACAGGAGGGTAAATTATTCCTGGAAATTTTATTCATGACCTCAAAAAATTTTCCGGAAATAATTTAAGCTCTTGTGAAAATTTACTTTTCTTCAGGTTTGACACCCTGTAACTCCCTTATTATCAATTTTTGGACTAAAGTTTAAGTTTAGTTCTGTTAAAACAACTAATTTTGAGCCGTACTATATCTGATGAGACACCATGTATTTGTTTATTTTTATGTGCAGAATACCTTCTTAAACTCATAGCGGGACATCATGCATATTAAGACTCGAAAAAGCAAAGCAATAAAACGTGCATTCATTCACACTCCTTCTTAGTCATTATCCAACTCATAACTATGTACAGCTAATTTTAATAAATTTGTGGTGTCGCAGAACACATATTGTTTACTTAATCCTGAGTCATTTTATAGTTTAATTCAATTAAGAGATCTGAGGGAGGGAGTCCAAACTTTTTTTTTTCAACGGAGCCAATTTAAACAGCTACCTGCAACATTTAAATTAGACATTTTGTGCAAATAATAACCGTTCCTTGTCTGATGGGTGTGAATATTTGAATTCTAATTAAGTCGTGATGTGTCAAAAATAATTAGCGACTGATACGTCTTTATCGCTTTCGCAACTGTTGATGGTACCGATTGAGAGTGATTCTATAACGATTTAGGAATTTTTATGTATAATTTAGGATGCAATAAAATATTTCTTGTATGTTTTTTAAATACGTCCGATATCAATGTTTATCTGGTTTCTTAACTTAAAATATGGTTTGTTTTGAGGATATATTTTATAATGTCGAATGGAAAGTTTTATATCTTGTTTTTGTTTCAGGTAAGAATGTGGAATTTTGATATTGCTGATCTAATACCTAAGAGTGAGTAGAATATATATTTCTATATGTTACTATGGCGTCATATTTTGGGTTTTGGTTTTTACTTCGTTTCGAAATGTAAAAACGACGAAAATTGACTTTTTTCAAAGTAATAATAGGTAACAGTTAATCCGGTAAACTGCAGTATTTTTCATTCGTTTTTCTTTTTTTCGTGTCGCACTGCAAAACTACACTTTCACTTATTATTCCACTACCAATAAAACATACTTCGCGTACAGTTAAATAAAATGCCCATTTATTCTAAGAATGTCAAACGAAAGGAATGCTAATAGATAGGTAATAGAAAACATTGAATTGAATTGAACCATAAATTTCTTTATAAGACATAAAATAAAATAAACTAAAAACGGAAAGAGGACACAAAATCATAACTTAAACGCACAATTTCAATTATGACAACGAATTTATTTTAGTGTTGCTGGTTGCCTACTCTGTAAACAAAAGGTGTAATTCCGTTTTTAGTAAGCATGCCACTGCTACGTAACCTAATTTTTAAGCAAAATTGCTCCAAAAGTTATTACCAACAATAGATTTAAGAAAATAGATTCATTTACCTAATTCTTATGTGGTTTATAACTAAAACAAATCAACAAAAAAAATCAAGTAGCACAGTGCCCATTTTGATAACAAAATAATATCAGCAATTCACTCTTGAATTTGATATAAATACTTCGAATTTGCCTTGTTTCTAAATTAATTTTATTTCAAGAATTATAAAACAAGTTCTTGTTTAAAGTTCAATGGACCACCCTGTACGGCCTGAGTGGAAATTACCATTCTACTTGCGTCCCACTTTAG
>CM046727.1:12988800-13004258 GCA_025584915.1 Monochamus saltuarius | reverse complement strand
TGACCTTGAACATAACCGCTGAATGATAAAGGTCACTTTAATTGTTTTATTATCATAATTCCCCTTCATAGTCGCCTAAGTTTGAAAAATTAATGTCACCAGTACGGCCAGAGGCAAACTGCCCTGACTGTCGAAGTTTGTTGTAGATTCGAAATTACTGTACTTTATCATAAAGCTTTACAAATTGTTTATATATTGCTTTAAACATTCTTTTTAATAAAATTACTTAAATGACAAACGAGAAAGGATGATCACGCATAGTTTATCATACTGAATTATATTTAAGACTGTTTTTTTTAGAATATATATAAAAATCTTTGGTAGGTACTAAAATTTTTAATGCACAAAAATCGTGTTAGAGTTTTATTCTATTTTAATGCAAGAATTATTATTATACGTTGCTTGTATTCGCTTTACTGCATTCACTTTAATACGCCTTAGAGTTTCATCACTGAATATATTATACGCTTTACTAGCAATTTTATGAATTTTAAGTGACATTTATTAGCTTTGCATAAATTAATCCCAATGTACATATTTTAAAATCGTTTAATGCCGGTTATCATTTTGCCTGTGCAGGTTTTTGATAATTCCTTTATCGATTTACGAATTAAGTACGGAAGATAAAATAATAATAATAATAATAATAGATAGAACAACCTATAAGGCATCTATTTAATGGGGTTATCCAGGTTTCCCTCATTCCTGCACTGAATGGTGGTTAGGGTCTACCAACGTAAGTCGTTCCTGGGCGCAAATTCGGCCTGCTTAATAATAATATGCCGCCCCCTCTCCCGCACAAGTCTTCGACTTCTGGGCTAATCCTCGTGATTGGAATGAGGGATAGAGATATTATTATTATTATCTCTTATCCTGTTTGTTTTGAAACATTTACGTCGTCTCTGTCGGTTGAAGTGTTTTCACTAGTAGATGGTTTATGAACTACTGAATCCTCCAAATAGGTTGAATTATTTAAAAAATCGCTTCCAGAGTTTGATATGCTTGCAGTAGGGATTTTTTTACGAATATACCGGACACTATTTCCGGTATATTCGTAAACATCCCTCAATTTGAGAAATGCAGCAACTATTGGCATTTTCCCAAATTTATAAATTCCTATTAATTGCTTTACCATTCGAATATTTAAAAGAAACTCTGCTACTTGTGTAGGTCTTGCGGTACAAACTTATATTTTCGATATGTCTGAATATTCGGTTAGAATAATGGATCATTTTTTCTTTGTTTTTGTAGTTGGCAGATCAACAATCTATATCCCGTATATTTTTATTTGTAATCGATACATCCCACATATGGCAAAAAATCATTGCCACCTAAAATAATAATGGTCAGTACTCTTCGTTTACAAATATATTTTGTTTATAGTAATTACCTTTGTGCATGTAAGTTAATGTGAATTCTTCCATCTCAAATAATAAATAGTTATTTTCATGGATTTAATTAAATAGGAGCAATATGGCGATTAATGTATACCTAAGTTTACGTAATTACGATCGTCTCATATCAAACGCAGACGACCTGATATTATTATCATTCATGATCATACAATTTTAATAATATAAAATAAATAACTTTATTTGCTATTATGATAAAATTAAAATTGATTAACGAACAAATTATGTGTGATGAGTAAAATAGATTTAATCCGGGGCTGGTGTTTGATAGATACGGCGCAGCCGAGTCTATTACTGCAGCCAAGGCATTAAATCTACTTTACTGCCAAATTAAACAAATAACTATTTAAGCCTACAGATTTCAACAATCAAAAATGTCATAGATTGCTTTCACGTGTTACTAATACAGCATACTATAAAATACATGCGTTATTTAATATTATTTTAATATAATTAATATTTTATGTAACACATTTTATACATTTTTCAATATTTTGCTGGTTATTATTACCTGCCATTGTTACTGATATAGTATAGTTCTTATGTATCTATTGTTACACTGTAAAAAAATAATTACACATTTTAACACAAAATAACACAGTACTGTGTTAATCGAGATCCACACGGGATTTTGTATATTTTTGTACATTTCTCTGTATGTAGCAGTGCGTTAAAGGTTTAACAAAATCCACTGTGTGATCTGAACATTTCATTTTCTTTCTCTAAAGTAACAGTAATCTAAAACATCCGAGTAAACTCCTAATATTTTTAAGATTTACAATCCTAATTAGTTAGCACCATCACAACTCTCAGCAATATTTGTTATAGTTATGATAAGTACACTCATGTCTTTGATCATATCTCAATTTAAATGTAAATGTTCTCCATTTGAACACAGTGAACGAGAGGCAACTGAACACAACAACGCTACACGACCAACATGACGTGTGTTGGAACAGCTGATATACTGTACCTGCCCAGTTGTGCTGAACCAGTCAGGAGTAGGGATATTGAACACATAGGTGTGTTAAGTTTACACAAAATGGTGTACTTTTAGCACACAACTGGTAAAAATTACGCAAATTCAGTATACTTTATAATACTAATAATTTTAACATATTTTGTGTAGAACGTATAACAAGACCATAGTGTGTAAAACTAACACATAGATTTTGTATATACTAAATTACACAGTGGAAAATCTTACTTACACAGCGACTTTACAGTGTAATGTACCTATACGATAGACAGGCAGCAAATATATTTTTTAAGCTACTTGATGTACGAATTGCAAGACTAACCAGAAAAATTCCAACTGTGATACAGATTATTCCAAACTTTATTTATTAATAGATTTTCCTCAGTGTAAATTTCAGATTTAAAGAAGTGAGGCTACAAAAACCAGATACGACATTGGTACTTTCCTATGCATATACTTAGTATAATTATATAATTGAGTTGTCACATAAAAAAATGTATTATTTTAATGAGCATAATAGCAAAGAACTGGAACGCATATGCTGTTATTTACTTAAAAAAATCCGGTTGTCCCGCATTTATTAAAATAAATAGTGTCCTTTGTTAAATATTTAACCAAAAAACTCGTTCCATTGAGACACTGGCCATCATAACTCGTAACGGAACCTTCAGCAGATATTTAGCTCAGGTAGAGCTGTCTAGTAATAGTTGCCCTAGAAACCCAAATATCAGTTTGCGTCCTTTTGAAAAAAAGAATGCAAGGCCTCACTGAAATACATCGAGTCGTCCTGACACGGCATCGTTGACAGTTACGAAGATTCCTGCGACACCGGCCATTTACTTTTAAACTGGCGTGACGCAGACCCAACGCTCAAGCTTCAAATGCGATAAACAAAATGATTTTCTTAATTACGAAATTTATTGCAAGGCATTATCATCATTCCGGTAATGATGCGTTATTGCCAATTAGTGTTCCTCCCAATTCTCTTGCGTATAGTCGGGAAATAGACCACTAATGAAAATATGGCTGTTAGGATTAAGGGGTCTATTGCTTATATAAGTATTTGTTTGTGTATCTGTCTAATTTAAAAATGACTAATTTTGGAAGTAAACGACACTGAATGGTTTTGTTTTGAGATACTGTTAGTGAGTTCAGTGAATGTTCATCAATACAAATACGAATATTTGCGAAGTAAGAGTAGCTTTTGAGAATTGGTGATGGAACATTTCATACGCACCCACAAATTCTGAATTTCCAAGTCATGTATCATTACAAATTTAATGAAACACTAGTGTATAGAATAGTGGCTGACATTAAGCGTGAATTGAAATTAAATATGCAACTTAACTCTTCTTTTTAATTGGTATTTTAACTTTATACTTACATACTTTAAATAATATAAAACACTTCCCAATAGTATAGGCACTGGCACTGCAAATCTGCAACCCGTAACGATGGTCGTCTGCTCGCACAAAGACGACATGCTTCCAATAGAACAATGTTTTTAGATACGTAAGATTTTGAGGAGTGATGCAAATAAATCCCAAGTAGCATTATAGTAACGAAAACTGGTACTGCAACTTCAATTAAGTGACTATTACGTGGTAATCACTAAATTTACCACCATACAGCAAAAATAACTCCAATTTGTTAGCATAGTTGTAAGTACGTAATTCCCACCATTGACTTCATGATTTTGTAACTTTTCATGGGGCGGGTTGGTGTTTGCAACTTATGAAAACTAAGCAGAATTACCTTAAAGTTGTCCAAACTTTAAAGTAGATATTAACGGTAGCGGCAACCTAGCCATATCACTTACATATTGCTTAGCAGTGACAGTAGCTTTAAAGTGTTTGTTATAATTTTAGCGACGTATTGGTAATCTTTAACAAATCTTTAACGTGGCGACACTTGATTATACAATTGCGGCAGTTGTCGCCACGTTATTACTTCATCCATAAGTGATTTCCACATTTTACATGGGATCAAAATTTTTACAAAGTTGCTGCTAGCTTTATCCCCTGTGTGTAAGATGGGTAGCAACAAACAACCTCGTAGAAAGAAGACGATTCAGCATTCGACTACGTTTTATAAAAAACTAAAACAACAAACAGAAAGTGCTACAACTCTTAAACATTATTTTTCGAGTTGAAGAGCATTAAAATTTCCTAATTCAGGGAAGGTTGGAACATCAGTATTTCTACTTGTTTAAGTAGCATTCAATGTCCTTTTGAGTTTAGGCGGAAAACATTGATTTTCACTTTCGAAAAGACTACTTTGCATAGGATTTATTTGTAAAGCTTTCCCTTAATGCTTTTAAGAATTTTTAAGTGCTGGATATAAAATATATACTTTGCTACATTTTCTTAAACATGAAAAAAAGAACATTTTCTTTTTAACTGAAAAGATATTATGACTTAAATTTCTTTCTAAATTCTTAAAGTGACAAAAAAGGTATATGACAATCTCTTTTTACCTGCGGAAAAGAGGTAATTTATGATTTATGCACTTAGTTCAAAAGCTTCCAGTGCATATTAGTATGGTATTATACTATGTACTTAACTAATGGCAGAAAAAATATATACAAATATTAGGTTGCAAGTGGAAAAATATTAATAAATTGATACGCTAAAGGTGGAGAACTGACGGCTAGTATTACTATTTATTTTATTACAAAACACCAAACATTTAATTTTCGAAACATTTTTTTAGTTTAATAGCATCTTAGTTTTTTTTGTATTTTGGGTATGGCTTTGACTACGTGCTGACAGTCATGAAATTTAAAGAAATCAGAAGATACGCATTCGAAAAATGCAGGTCAATTCATCGGAAGAGACACTACAAGCCTGAAGCCTGACATAAAATGGGGATATTGCTATAACTGTACGTAATTTTATACGTCTTTGCTTCCCAGAAATTAAACTGTTTTTTAATAAATCGTACGCAACGGTATCGTTTCAAACCGTTTATTTTTTAACAAACTCTTCAAATAGATTTTTAAATAGTTTTGACGTTTCTTACATATATTTTTAAAGAACCGTGGCATCATATTTCCATAAATTTATTGAGAGTGCTTTGAAAAACAATTGATGCCTGAGGCGTAGGTAGCAATTGTTTTTAATTCTTTACAGTGTACTGTTATACATGATGTGTATCATATCTTTATGTTTCCATCAATTATATCCTGAAACAAATGCAAATACCTCCATAGTTTTTTATTGCCTTTTAAATTACACAAGTATATTTTAAATTTTTTAGTTACATTTCTGATTATGTAATATTATAAAATAAGAATATTACTAGTACATTCTGTATATATGTAGAGCAGTAGAAGAAAAAGTTTATCTGTTTTGACATTAACATATACAGGGTGTTTTTAAATGTAAGTAGCAAAAATGAGCATATTCCTAGGGTGAAAATAAATGGATTTAACCTAACATCCCCCAATATCAAAAATAAAATTTTAACTTTGACACCCTGTATCTTTTTTATTATGCGACTTGGGATATAGGAATGTTAGATTAGATGTTCTCATTTTTGCTACTTCATTTAAAAACACCCGGTATATCATAGCATGTGATAGCTGAAAGTAGATAATCTTTTTTCCCGGTGACCCAAAGCTTTTTCAGTTCTAGCCGTATTTTCTGTACATAGTTGGTGAGTACATTTACTTATTACGTAACGAAAGGGTGACATAATGTTGAACGTGGAGGTACAATCAAGGACCTTTACCGTGGAAGTCAATAAACTTGACAGTATCCGGCAGAATTCTAAAAGATCCTCATTTATTCGCGAAGCTAAAAAAACTCCTCTGTAATTAACGTGTGAATAATGAAATACGATATAATTACAGTCTCAATGACTTATAAAATATTCAATTGCTAAATGCGAAATATAAATAAACTCGATGTGAATAGTAACATTACACACTATAATTTGAAACCGGTACTGCTTTCAAGAGGCTAGGTTTCAATTAAAAACAGTGAAATTACAAAATGGGAATACACTTCTTCGTTTGTTATGCAATCCACAATAAACTTTGCATTACAGTTTACAAAACAGATTACCTCTGCTAGTAGTAAACATAACTCTTAAATGAACACTGGTATTTAATGATTTTAATATATAGCAAGACAAGTAATCAGTGTGGTTAGAATAGAAGATTGCTGGTACTTCTAATTGTATTTTGGATTTATCATTGGATAAATTACTGTATAATAATTGTTTTAGGTAACAATTTTGTGTACCTAAAACAAATAATCTTTGTAAAATGTTCACATTGGCAAAACAATGTCAATGAGGCACTAGTAAATCTTCACATCCTTGAATGTATTTTCTGAAGAAGTAGTGTCTGTTCTTCTAAAATGTGATAACAGAATGTGAAAATATGTTTAAAAAAATATTTTTATATATTATTACACAGCAATAATATTTATTTATTGAGAACACAACCAACAGTCAAGACCAATTACAGTGTGGAAGAAAATACAGTGTAATAAAAGTCACACATTTAGAAAAAATAATGGTTTTGTATAGAACTTAAACTCTAATAAATTTCATAGACTAAAAAAATATTAGTACACATTACAAAAAAGGGGATGATTTTAATAAGTCAGTGCGTATTCTGGATTCTGTGATAATTATTTATGGATTCAAGCCACCAATGTTTCATATCATTTGCAAATATCAATTAATAGATACATATCCAGATTATTCATAATATCATTGAAACAAATACAAATAAAACGGGCCCCAGTATAGGACCCCGCGGAACACCGGAAGTTGCTAAAATTTTGCTTGATTTATCTCTATTCAGTTCTACGTAATACTTTCTTCCTTTAAGATATGAATGGACAAACTTAAGGAAGACTTATAAAATCTTAACAAGACAATATATTAATCCCAACGGTAAGATTACATTTTTTGTATATATTAATTCGAAAATAGGTAGACATGTGCTAATTGTTACAATTATTATTATATCAATAAATATTAAGATTTATTTTATTTGTTTATTACGTTTTACCAGTTCAATGTGAAAAAATATTTCATTTATTTGGTATTTACTTTTTTCAGATGTGTTTATTTAAAAAGTTAATTAATTAAACATTTTATATTATATTTAAATAAATTAAAATTTAGATGAACAGGAGAGCGTAAGTTTACGATCTTATACTTATTTTAAAGCAGAAATTTTCCTAAGAACTTTGCAATATAGTGTGACAGATTAGAAGCAGACTAAAATAACGGTACCTGCTTAATGAATTTAAGCAAAGTCCTTAATCTTTCAGTAAATTAATTCAATGATATGCAAATATTTTCATTACGAACTTCACGGAGAACGCTCGCAAAACAAAATTATAATCGAGTAATCAACAAATTGTTCGTGAAAATAGGGTAAATTACAAAGCCTGTGTAAGTTATGGCTGCTATTTGTTGTCTCTCTTGTTTATCCTTTGATATTGATGTATGTAATACATCGCGACGGAATGTCGAAAAACCATTTGGCAGACACGTCCGGAGAGTTTGTTCAACTGGGAAAATCGTTTCTCTCCGTACATTTTTCTTATTGTTTTGCGTTAGATGTTTTGTCTACCCAAAAGTAGGTATTGTCATGAATGTGGATCTTTCTGTTGAAGCATTTTCACATCGTTATAAATTAAAACATCATCAACTCCTATTTTGACACTTGAAAAAACTAATGTTAAATCTCGTACCACAAAAAACGTTTAATGCCTACAAAAAGTAATCGGATTTCAATATTCGAAGCCTGTCTAGAGACTACTAGTCCAGCGAAATAAAGATTGAAAATACTACAACTTCAATAATTTTTTACTTGGAAATTTACTTCGTCTTCATGATGCATCTATTCCTAAATTCTTTAGCATAAGTTCTGAATCGCCCTGTATTTTAATGAAGCCAGCAAGTCCTAATGTTTTTTGTTATACCATTTATTTATCAATTATCTGTACGTTTTACTCGTCTCTTCATTTTCAAGGTCCTGACATCGTTTAAAGTTACAATCGTTGTGCGTCTGTTTTCTATTTTCCAATAATTATAATAAGAAAAGCGCCTTTAATTTTTGGCAGTTCGTCAATACAGTGGCGCCGGCATTACATACGTTCTTAAAATTAGAATTTAGTTAATGGTTTGTGACTCACTGGTGTAGATATTTTAACAGTATGGCTACCAAGACGAAGGTCGATAATAATTGCTACCTACACCAAATAAGAAAAAAAGAAGGAATAAGCAATATTTTAAAAAAATGTAATGCAACAAAAATTGAAAATGAAGTTAATGACAAGTCGTTGTAACTAAATATAATTTTCCAAAAAATATTGTATCGACGTTTTTAATGGTAATGGTTTTTTAGATAGGCACATTATGTTAAATAAGGTTATACCCAAAATTTCCAAGTATCTACAAAACTATCTTAATAATTTTTACATATATTTTACTGCAAAAACTTGTTTTGAACAATCATGTAATTTGGAAGCTACCTAATTGTTTTCAAAATTAGTACAATATTGCAATTGTATATCGCTTTAGAAATATTTGTATTAAAATTATGTAGGAAACCTTATAAAAAAATATACAACAAAATTGTTTGACCTTTCAGTTACAGTAATGAAATATTAATTCAGTAATAGTATTTTCTGCAAATACAAATAATTAGACATTTATGAACTGAATAATACAGAGGATGGCAAATAACAAGAATGTTATCTCATGCCACCTGCGGCTATTCAAAGGTACCGAAATAATACAAATATATAACGGCAAAAAGTGGTCTGACTAACAAACTTTTAGGTACAGAAAGCTTTCAAAATACGTATTTTTTTCTAAATTTAACTGTAGGTGTAAATAGTACGAGTAAAAGTGTATAAACAAAATATCAAGAATTTTATTTTTGGTAATTTTTTTTGTTCTACGAATCTTATTTTTCGACATTTTTGTACCTAAAGAACACCACAAATTTGATCATTTTACGACGAGAAATACGGCAATCTCAAAGAAAACCTTTTCACAGTAATAATTTTAACATTTTATCTCGCAAATGTAACCTTATATTGAATAAACCAACGGTCCAAGAGGAAGTCACCCACAAGTTTGAAGTATAATCGAAACCCTCTACAGCATATATATATTTTACGCATAAGGTAGCTTAACAAAATGTAGCTGAAAATTGCAATGCATAGTTACCCAATTTATAATGTTTTGTATGTTAAATTATATTTAGAAATATTTAAATATATATTTATAGTAATACCCTGTAACACTTTGTAGCAATATATCAATTTTTAATTATAAAACATCCGTATCTCTGAAACTAAACAATTTGCAGAATCAATAATACTGTGCTGAAAAAAATATTATAATTATATACCATTCATTATCTTATTTTTCTACTGAATTTGATTAGCCTCTTCGTCGAATCCCTCGGCATCAGCAGTACCGTAACCGAAAACGTTTCCCCACAAGACTGATCGGTTTCCGGGTAGCCTCTTTTGAGCCCTGTATCGTCTCGTAACGGATCCGGGATAGTTTCTCCGTAGAGCGGAGCCGGACCTGGGGCGTCAGTGCATTGCCCTCTAGAAGCAGGCGCAGAGTTGGGACTTTCTCTCCCCCCTGCTGGCGTCCCGCGTCCCCCGCCCATTTCACGACTAACCTGCTGCCCAAGGCATACCGAGTAACCGAGCAAGAATATCCGAGACGGCCGCTTACAGGGTGTTCGTGCAAATCCGGGAACGAATTGATGGAGAAGTTGGGCGATGCTAATCTACTTTTCCGCTACTGCTGCTTAAAACCAAGCTCGCAGGACTTTTTATACACATATTTATTACAATTTCAGTAATCCTGCAACTATCAGTAATTATATTTATGCAAGTAGCAAATTTTGAACGTGCGATTGCCCTTCAATTTTATGTATAGATATACAGGATGTTTAGAAAACTCCCGGAGGTGAGTCTACTTGTTAAAATAGTGACAGGAGTTTCTCAAAGAAGTGTTCATTTATTTTTTCCTTTTGAAGCAATCTGCATTATTGCAAAACCAAATTCCAGAAAATTACTGCTCTGCGGACTAATGCCCCAACCAGCATTACATTCCACCAGAAATAAATGTAGCAAACAACCAAAGTCATTCGTCAGCGGCTCACCAGTCATATACTGGTTTTAGATTATTAGCTCTCATCAGTTTATCGCAAGTGAGGTAACCGCTGAATAACTTGGCTGTTTATGCCTGTCCAACTTGACAGAAAGCATCCTGAGTAGGATTTGGCAGACATAAACAGCCAGAGTTATCGTCCCCTACCTCACCTGTGGCATTCTTATGAGAGGTAATATGTATATTTTGTATTATTGAATATTGAGGATCATACTTTTCATTGTGCAAGATAATATTGTCCATTTAATGGAGGACATAAATATATAGGGTGTCTCGATTATACTTAAAAAAACTGAGATGTAAGTTGGCCTTGCAAAAGTAGTGGGGATAGTTCATATAAAATTAAAGTCGCGATTCCGAGATACTGTTTGTTGAAGTTGTTATATTGAAGAGGGTTTTTCTTAGTTATTTTTCAATCGGCTAAAGATAAATTTTTCAAAATTTGTGCACGAGTAAATATTAACCGTGCATTAAGAAAAACGCAAAATCTGTTTCATTACATAAGTCAGAGACGCGCGTACGGACAACCTGCGAGCTATAATTTTAGACACAAAATATGCTAAAAGTCAAAATTTTCAATCGGTTTTAAAAACTTCAAAAAATAATACAAAAATAAGATATGTTAGTTGAAATTCTATAGGATATATAGTTTTCGAGAAAAATAGAGTTAATTGTTTGTTCAATAAAGCGGTACAAGTATACTTCAGGTTTTAAAATTGAAAGATTGCGTTACTATGGATACAGTAAAATTTAACAACACAAATTTAAATTGTCTAACAATATATTGCAACTTTTTTTATTATTTTAAAAAAGGACTTGTAGATACAACGCATTAATATCAACAGTAATAGCATTACTATGGATACAGTAAAATTTGACAACACTTATGCAAACAAAATGAAGTTTGAGTAGGCGCATTTTAAGCTGTAGGATCACTTCCGGGAATTTACTAAGGTACTTCCTGACACCCTGTATTTTATTTTCACAAAACTATGTTCTCCGCTTCGAATAATAAAAACAAATAATAAAATCCATTACTATACGTTTGACGCTAGTATAACATCTATAAATAAAATAAACTCATAATTATGTCAATTGTATTGTAACATGATTTGTTTGTTATTGGAAACTTAAAACCAACGGAGGCAGCACAACTAACCGCGTGATAAGATAGTCTTTGTAATATGTAATAAATTATTAATAATATATTTTTTTTTCTAATTTTGTTAATAATAGTTTTTTTTTAATTTCTTTGTCGGATATATATTTAGTTATTTATATAAGATAGCAATTAATAATTAATAATAATCTCTACCCCTCATTCTAATCACGAGGCTTAGCTTAAATTGTGCTGGAGAAGGGGCGGCATATTACTATTAAGCAGGCCGCATTTGCGCCCAGCAACGACTTATGTTAGTAGGCCCTAACCACAATTCAGTGCATGAATGAAGGATACCTGGAAAACCTCATTAATGATCAAACGTCGACCGGTATCAATCTCTCACATTGACCAAAGTTAACATTCTTCCACCCTACCACACCCGCAGAGAGGGTGGGCATCTTCTTCACGAATATAGCTGACATACGGTCTACCGGCTACGGGATTCGTTACCTCAGCGCCCTGGCCACATCGATTCAAGTACTGACGCCTTAAACGCTCGACCGTATTATAACTATACATTTATTAAACATGATCAGAAAATAATTTGATGTAAGCATAATAGAATTCACATGAATAGTCGAAATTACTTTCATTTATTCAATTGACCTCATGCTTTACAATCAATATTACTTGTTCTTGATATCAGACTTACATAATAATTTCTACTACCTACACGTTTAAATTTTGCAGAAATCTAAAAACAAACACCGAAATGTTTGCGGTCTGATCTATCAATTTGCCTTGCGATATTCTTTAAATATTTATTTATTTCACCTGGTGTATCTTTGTATGCAGCTCATTTGACCGCGCTTGGAATTTTACGACTGTATAGTGGCTGGAATTGAACTTAGAACCTCAGTTGTGCTCGGATTTTGTAATAGGATAATGTTTATTTACAAACACGCTGCCGAATTTCGAACTAGTTCAAGGTACTGGGTGGCTCAATACTCAATAGAAAGAAGTAACGTTGTTTTGTTTCTGTATCTAAATATGTTTTGAAATGTTATTTAGTAATAATTCAGTCACATAGACGTATCATTATTTAAATATTAATGTAAATTGTAGTGTCTCGGTAGTAGTAGAATCCCCACAATAATATTTATAAATTATTATTTTTAATGAATAAAATACACGAACAAGACATACTCCTACATTATTTTCATTGGCCTTCCAACTATGTGTCAGTTTTGTATTCTACGTTTGAAGAAAGTTGGTAGTTTGGCTTCCTTAAATACTTCATTTGACGCTTCTTAAATTTTTCATTTCCACTGATGGTTCTTTAACTTTTTTGGTTTCTTGTTAATATCCATGATATTCGTTCATGTACCACTATCGGTTTGTAAATTGATCTACACACTTTCACTGTTGTTTTTATTACTTTCCTCTTATTAATAAAGTTGGTCATTGCAGAGTATAATGTTTTTTCCCAAATATTGTCTTCCTCACTCATCCATTTCTTTGAACTGATTTAGTTGTTCTATTTTTGTGTCATCTATTACATAGAACATTTATATCTATGTTTCCATCACCAAATATCTGAGATATGAATGAACTTACAACCTAGCTGGAACCACCTGGATGATTTGATTATTCTACCTCATTCCGAAACAAAGATTAGGAATGTCAGTATAAAGTATATACTAATACTTTTTGCGTGTCAGATCATGATATTGAACGCCATCTTGATTTTATACAAATTTAGAAAATATGAGTACTTAATAGATAAAAAAGAGAGGAAGCATTTGGTTTTATTAAACTAAATAAATATAAGGTGATAGTAACTGATACTGCGTTTGATTAGACAGTTTACATAATAAAACTATTTATCTACTTTCATATAGTAATATGAATTTTACAGTTCTATAAATAGTTTTGTAAGGGCTTCTATTACAGCACTAATGATGTAATGAAAAAAAAACATCTTATTTCACATTTTTCTGTTAAATAAAACCCCGCTTTTTAGAAGAATCATTAATTTATTATTAAAAAATTATAAAACCTAAAGTTTCTTATAAACAATACACTTTTTACAATTAGAAATTTAGATACCACAAGTAGATGTGATGGAGCTTTTTAAGTTCTAATTTCCAATCGTTAAATCTATGTTTGACTATATGATCTGCATTGTTATCTGTTTCTCATTCTGTCAAAAATTTCAACACAGTCTTCTACCGTAGAAGATTTTGAGCCCTCATGACGCTTTAACATCTGCATATCTGCACCGCCATCAACCAGGATGTTGGCTGAGGACCTTCTAAAGTAATGTCCAGTGTATTCGGAAATCTTCAATCCAAGATTTGTTGGAATACTTCCAAAAGTATTAACTTCGAGAGGTAGGTACATTTTCCTTATGTGTAGTACAAAGATCGCCTGTGAGTTGGATAAGGATCGAATTCAGAATATAATATATTTTTTTTTAATATTTTACAGTTGATTCTCAGACAATTTTTATATAGACGTCATTGTATTAAATATGACCCAACTTTAGCTTAGTCTTTGCGACGACAAGCCCCAAAAATTCCGATTATCTTAGCAACCTTTATGAATAAATATGTTTTATCATCTGCAATACTTATATACTTCTTTCTTTGTAAAAATTCAGGATTTTTTTGGTCGTTTAACTCTCTGAACTTCTTTTCAAAAATGCGATGAGTTGAGGAAATCTGCTTATATCTTGATTTTTCTTAACCGAAATCATAGTTCTCAACATTGATTAGTGTCCATAGTGTAGATGGTTTCTGGGAGCGTTGGTTTCCGAAAAAATAATCCAAAAGAATTTTCTCACACACCTTCTTTACCTTGCACCAAACTTTAAACTTTTGGTATTCCAACTCATACCGCGCCTTGGATTTTGTCGAAACTAGACTTGAGATCCCACATTTTTAAAAGCGCTTTTATATTTATGGGTTTGTTTGACAAAGTTTTCGCAGTAACCATGCGAAATGTAGCATAAGAAATCTTGATTCTAAAATTAATAGCTGGTACTTTTTCTGTTTATATAAAATACATCAGCTTCTTGTCACGTCATTTGATACTTTTTGCCATATATATTTTTTCGAGTTATTGAAATATAATAATGTCTATATCCCATTTATTGCGTAAATAACTGTTATTTAAGAAGACAATCAAAAGCATCATCAGCATTTTTACTGAATGTGGCAGCTAAATTAATCCTGACAGCGGAATGTTTTCCCTCATCTTTATTTGTTTTAAGGGATATAATTTGATATTCTGTTTAATACACAGTGCGAAATTCTCTGTTTCTGAATTTTTTGCGTGGTAAACAAAATTGACATTTCAGTGAAGGGTGTTTTAACATTGAATAATGTTCCAATTTAGTATTTTTTGTAATTCATAAGTACAACAATATTTGAAAGCATCATAAATATAAATAGAAATTGATTTATGTGTGTTGTTTATTTTCAATTTCCAGCTGTACTATCAGATTTGCTCCATTAGGAAAAAATATTAAATCACTGGGGTACAAGTCAAGAGTAAACCATTTGTGTTTTGATGAATGATGCCTATCTAAGTAGCGTATAACAAGAAGCAGCGATATTTTATGCCGAAGTAGGAACTTCCGTAGTTCTAGTCCTCCGTATTTATCAAACTTGACTGGGCGTCATATTTTACAGACAACAAATAGCCGAACCGCCCCATCTTTCTGCTCTACATATGAGACGTAAAATAGTCGTAAAGCTCTTTACTATCTCCTTTAAGTCTGAATCTTTCGATGTAC
>CM046727.1:12938700-12988700 GCA_025584915.1 Monochamus saltuarius | reverse complement strand
ATGGCATAAGATCAAGGAACATATAGCAAAAAATCGAAATAATTTTTTCAACTTTAACACCTATAGAATGAAAATGAGCAACAATTGAATAAGGCATACTCGGTTCAATTGCCTTATTTTGACGTTAACAGTCTGTCCTTAAGCTAAGTACTATTATTAAAGCTTCAACCTGTATAAAGCGGATACACAAATTTTGAACGAGCTAAATGTTGAGTTAGGAAAAATGTTAAATGATTTTCTATGGTGTTCTCTTTTTCCTTCTTAGCTTCGATAAAAACAGCATGGAGAATTAACAGGGGTCCTTCTTCTAACATTTTTCTTTACACTTCATTTTCATGATGAATTCGTTAAAATTTAGGCCATAGTAGTCATTATAAGAGATTGATATTTTGCCATCAATCACTAAAACCACTGGCATAAATAATTATTTAAATAAGTTAATATTATCTTGTACGGTTTTGAATCCCTTCAACTTTAACGCAATTTTTTTATCCACTATATAATCTATATAATATATCCACTAATACTAATTTGCTTTCTATATATTACTCAATATATATCGGAAATCCTTGATAGTCAAGATCAGGTGGATGTAATTTATACTGACAATGACGGAAGCATCTGATCGTCTCCACCATGAGATTCTTCTTGAAAAACTTGATCACATAGGTGTGTCTAGTAAATTATGTTAATGTTGTCCAATGCCCAAGTATTTAAGTCGACACAGTTTAGTGCATTATTTGGTGTTCCTCAATGTTCAATTTTGGGTCCATTGATATTTCGCATTTATATTAATGATATATCTTCTGGTCTTGATGTTAAGAACTTATTACATGCGGATGATATGAAAATCTACTGATCAGTACGTACCGATGTACATTGTGAATTATTACAGAATAACCTAGAATTAATTAATGACTGGTGCAACTTGAATCATTAACTTTAACATAAAAAGTGCAATATTTTGTTTTTTTCTCGTAAGCAAAGTATATAAGTCTTCTTTATAACATCAATGACACTTCTCTTTTTGACTCAAAGCTGATAAGAGATCTAGGGATTACTTTTGATTCTGGACTCTTATTTAATCATCATATTTAAGCTACCGTTGCACATGCCAACAAAAATATGGGTTTTATTCTATCAATTCGAGATAATTTCAGTCAATTGATGCATTACTTTATATTTACGCGTCTTTAATATGTTCAAAATTAGAATACTGTATGGCAAATCAAAGTATATGATTGAAAACGTTCAGAGAAAATGTTTAATGCACGTTTATTTAAGGCCCATCTACAAGTTATCCAAAAGACTTATTAGCAGGGTACAGAATCCACAATCTAGACACTCGTAGACTCTGTACCTTTTTAACCTTATTTATTAATTATTCTGAAATTCTGAACAGACTGACACATTTAGACTTTCGATACCGAAAACAAATATTTTATTATCACATCCACTATATCAAATGTGAAAGATATATATATATGTCCTTGCAAGGCTTGATTGATCTGTTTGATACCTCGGCTTTGAAATCAAGACTATAATATTACGGCCTTAGTACATGCTTGTTTGCTTGTTCCTATGTTTGCTTTAGCATTTGAACTTTTTATTTGTTGTTTTTTAATATTATGTAACCAGACTGCCCTATAATTGGTTTTCGTTCTTGG
Source organism: Monochamus saltuarius (assembly GCA_025584915.1). Taxonomy (NCBI): domain Eukaryota; kingdom Metazoa; phylum Arthropoda; class Insecta; order Coleoptera; family Cerambycidae; genus Monochamus; species Monochamus saltuarius. The sequence goes on along the minus strand of CM046727.1, from coordinate 12,987,033 downwards.
CAAAAATTTCTTTTAAATGATTCTCAAATTTATGTATTTTTTTTTTTAATGAAACAATAACATCGATTTCTCATCTCAATGTCATTTCATATTTCATTGCAAGTCATTTGAATAAAATTTAGTATTTTTCCACTCTTGTATACGGAAGTTACATATACTTTTTCCTTTAGAAAACCCCCAAATAAAGAAATCTAGTGGACTGAGGTCGGACGAGCGAACTGGACCATCTCGACCTATCCGTAATGTCTAATGCAGTCATCCAAATATATCTATGAGCTTGATTTTTAAAAATGTTTTATAATTATGTAACATTTCATTTAGAATTTCACCTAAGAAAATGACCCTATTAGTAAGTTCAGATTGGTTATCGTAAATACAGGGCTTTCTAAAACAGATGGAGCATATGCCTCATTTAATTTAAAGAGAGAAATCTTCAGTAAACGTGCTTCGGTTCGTTAGATCGTTATCGAGATGTTGAACTTTAACAATAGGAATTACTTTATTAACTTTCGAAGTTAAAAGAGGTAAGTACCGTAAATCTATTTCTGACAATAAAGAATATAAAATCAATAAAAAATTACAAAATTAGATGAATTTTATAAATGTAAAGATAATTAATTTTTTAAGTGGTGATCTTAGTCCAAACTAATGAATAATCAGTAGACATTATTCACGTTTCAGAAGCTGTACTCTGGGCAAAAAAGGATGAGATTTCATTATTGCAATTTTCCATTATATATCCATTCATCCTTGTTGAAATAAAGCTCAAATCTTTGCCAAGGATGCAGGATAATAACTTTTAAGAGAGGAAGCGATAAAAACGTACCAGTTACACACATTTGGTCCAGCATTTTAAAAATAACAGTAATACATATTAATTTCCTCACAGAGTATCATCTGTGCTATTTTTGTTCAGCTAGCAATATTTCTCCGAAAATTCAAAGTGATTGAAAGTTTTTAGTCCACCAACACTTTTCAACTAAAATATACAGGCTTAACTATGACTTAATACAAATGTTTTAAGAGGGGATAGAGAAAAATAAGAATTAACATAATCACCCTTCAAAAAATTCCAATCTTATTTATAAAGCGAAAAAATTGTTTTCCAAAACTATCTTAAGGCTGGCGTTTCAAGGACAAATAATCATATCTAAATATGCACCCAAAAAATACAAACAGTAGGTGGAGGTCCTTATTAATGTAGTACTAAAATATAATGCTGAAATTGAATCATTTTCTTTAACTTTTGAAGAAAAAATGTGCTAGAGAACAAAAAAACGCGAATTTGTACCTTATCACTGTGTTCTATACACCGTGAAAAATACTTGATAATTTACATAAATTCAAGTGTTACTAGTTTTTAAAAAGAATTCTGCGGGATGTGATAATGTTTATAATGTTGTATATAATTTTCTCAATGTGCAGTTGACTTGTAAAATTCAGTAGATTTTATGATAAAACGTAATAGGTGAAAATTATGCTCTTTTTTTCTTATTCTAAATGACTTGTCAGCCTGAAAATTGTTTTATATCCCGGAGAAAACTTGTATAATTGACATAGTGAAGAGATATTCTTTCTAACTTTTTTTAGACTGTCTCAACAAACAGCTATGAATTCGTTGAAAATTTGCCTATAAAACGGCGCCCTTAAATCCTTATTTATCGCCGGCACTGACCTCCTGTCAACCGCGAGGTTAGGTATATTCTGCCAATGTCAAAGGTGTCAAACGTAGTGACAGGTCACCGCATTGACACGTGTATCAGTTTAAGCCGCTTTGAATGAAAAAAGAATCTTTACAAAATGTAGAATATTATTTTTAATGATTTAATGAGAAATACGGTATGGTAGCACAGGGAGGCAAGCACCTACCTTACTAATATTTATTTCCAGGATTGATATTTGGAGAGATTTTAAGAATGTTGTATCTTTTTCTGCTGTCTTACTTGTTTAAATTAAAACCTACAAAGACTTTTGTACTTGTTGTGGACCTCTTCTTCCCTCGACCGTTCTTTTTGTGTAAAGCGAGGTACCTACTTGGTTTGGCGGTCATGACCAGGTCGATTACTTACGTCGGGAAAAAAACACAAAAGATAACAAAATACACGCAAATGTACCTACACAAATACATAAAAAACACTGCCACATGTTTAATATTATTTAACATGCACAGACGACATCTGTAGTTAAGGTGCCCTTCACGGCGATACATTTTTAAACTTATTGTGTTGTTGTGGAATTAAATTCTGTTAATACTAATAATAGCAAGAATATTAACAGTAATAGACGATGTTTGCATAAAATAATTAGTAATATTTTAACCTATAACATCCTAAGATGTTTACAGAGCTCTGTAAAAATGTTTCTTAGATCCTTATAAATAACTAATTTCGCATGTTCTTTGAGGTTTGGAGAGTATGCGACTAGCAATGCAGTATTATAGGTTATGTTATTTAAGTGATAATGTATTAAGTGTAATTTTAAACGTTTTGTAATAATTAAATAAAGTATTTTATGTCGGATGTGTTAGTGGATAAATATGACGAATCTGCAAGGAGTGAAAATGTAGTTTTGGCAGTGTGCAACGAAAGAACGAAGAACGAGAACAAAATACTTTAGCTAACTGTTATCTATCAGGAACTTAGGCGTTATTATTATTAATAAAAATGTTTATATTCGTCGTTTCTACACTTGACAGCGCCGCGAAAAACAACCGCACGGTATATCTAGCCATCTCGGACGGTGATTGATTGTCATAGGCGCCGATTTTCTGTAGGAAAAGAGGGTTTTGCCTCATTTTCTAAACATGTGGTTACAATGTTTGTACTTAGTCATAGTTAATCCTGTATGGGATGTCTGGTAAAAAGGAAAAGCTACACTCCAATCTAACCCCCTCGGATGAAAATAAACCTATTGTAAACTTAATTTTTTTTATAACTCACTTTTCAAGATATTTCTAGTAAATTTAAAGTAATGGTGTTTTGGGCTGACGGTAGCCGAGCGGCGACGAACAGTTGCTGCCAGGGAAGCACGAGCGGCCGGAAGTTGGTTCGAATCCAACACGGGGCAGAATAATTTTTCTGTCCTACCCATGGATGTTTGTGATTGTAGGGGTGGAGAGTAGTGTAAGTTAGTAGGTAAAAAGGGCCAAATATGGCCTAATTACCAGTAAGCTTCAGTACCATTTAATGGTGATTTATCTGTTGAACTAGGTTTAAAAGAGTCTATCTGGTCTAATCTAACGTTAAGTTCTACATAAAAAATTTACTCTTGTTTAGGTCGCCTAACTTTATCAATTTCCGAGTTATTATAGTTACATAAAAGTTTCAATATATTTTGTGAAGAGTTTCTTTCAGGCTCTGATATTGCTATTTTTGTCTATGTAAGCTTGTGTCAAATTTTCAGGTGAATAAACATTAGCGTATTTTGTATGTAATTATTGAGAAATTTCAGAATCTCATTTAAACCTTGGACAGCCTGAATTTCTTAAACCAGCGCCATTCGTATAAGGCATGATGAGCTCAAACAAAATATTTTGGTGTCTAATATCTCCATCTTAGTTTTGACCCATTCTTTCTGTCTCACCCTGTATAAATTCACTTTTTAAAGCAAATAAAGTTTCTAGAACCACAATGTTTATTAAAAAATATAAAAATATATTAACTTGTTTGATTCCTTATCAACAGTTCATTATAAATAATATTTTACAGCTACTGTACCAGGTCATACGCAAGCAGATATATTTAGCTATAGCGTTGTTATCACCCAGCCTCGAGAGAGGTCGTTGCCCCAGTAACAGCTTCCTAAAATGTATTTTTTTTCTCGGTCAGCACGGAAAGGGCACATTACGGTCTTGAAACACTACAGTTTATGCCATTTAACAGCCTTTAAACGTGATTTTGTAAATAAACACGGCATTTTCAAGTACCTACCTTTCATAAAAAGTAGTGACTCAGCTCCCAAAATTTCAGTGCACTGCAATGTATCAAAATAATTTGGCCAGAAATCTTTTGAGCTTTTCTTTATTATGTGTTCAATAAATGCTATTTATTAAGAAAGTTTGAGGATATTTTTTAAAAAGGACTGAATAATTCGGAAATGTGTTAATTTTATCGTTTATTTCGTGTTTACGTGCAAAATAAACGTTTCATATTTAGTTTATTTACTGTTTTGTTGTTTTATTAAATTAAATTGAAAAAATATCCACTGTAAAAGAACTACAAAGATGCATTGTTTAACCTTATTTTACATGTGAATATACACTAGCGCTCAATAGTTCATATAAATTTGTGTTTCTGTGGTTGGCAATTATAGGAACTTTATTAAAAAAGTCTTTTTGTCACCTCTAGCTTCAAAATAATTTTATAACATAAACAAATGTCAAAATAATCTATAATTCTTTCGAAACTTACTTGTGATTTTATTAATTAAACAATACCTATACATTTTAAGTAATATAACATTTCAATATAAAACAATAACTACTATAAACGATGATTACAATTTATTTTGCACTTTGCACTAAATTGAAAGTGCCGATATTGCAGTGACTTACACTTATGCCACATCCAGTCCTGTCATTTATTTGTAGCTTTTAGTTCTGGGTCTTCAATGAAACAACTTAAATAATTACAGCACGTTGTATTATTGACAAGTTCCGTAGACTCTGCTGAAGATGGTAACAATTTATTTGCGATTGTCTCCGTCACCGTACTAGAACGCGATTGCCCATGTCGTTTAATGATAGTAATCGGCTACGTCGGCAAACACAGTGGCGGAAGAACGTCTAAAGCAGTGCCCTGTATAAGATTCCGGATGAGGCAAATTGAGATAAGTTGCTATTTCTTTTGGCACATTCCTTATTTTGTTGATGCCAATCACTTGGCTAATATAATATTCTCTGACATACTTCAGAAAAAATCCTTGGCTTATCGTAACCGTCGAACGTAAAGCACAATCACCAATTATTAAAATTATCTCAAAATTAGTTAAATCTATCGATTTATAATAATTTGAATTATCACTTTGTGCGGCTTCCAACACTTCCTCTGGTAAACTTCACTTTCCGAGCTCATTTTGATTTAAACACTTATAATATGAATTATAATATATAATTTTGCATTACTTTTTCAAACAACTAATTTTTATTGTTTATTAGGTTGCTATCTTTAAACGATTTCAAATATAAATTAATTTGTTATACATAACACAATAATTGTCTTATTTCTTTGCAGTTTTCGAAAAAATATTGTTTGTATCTCAAACGCGAAATGCTTTTCTGATCTTGAATTAATAATTTATCTCACTAAGCTCGGCAAAATACGGAGAAGTACTATTCCACGTTCTAGATACAAAAATAACTAATTACTATTATTTGCAACTTTTTAAAAAAAGTAACGCTCAAAAATCATCCAACTCTAAATCATTTTTAGATGAACTATAGATAACTTTACAAAAACGTTTTTCACATAAAAATAATTTCTTCATGTCTATACAGAGTGGACCTTAAATAAGTACAAATATTTTAACTGCAGGTGTAGTTCGTCATATAGATGAGTCTAGTAAAAGTAATTTATAAAAATTTCTAATATTGACGGAGATATTAATTTTTGTTAGAAATACCTACATTTTGAGGGTCGCTGATCAGATAGCACTGACGTAACGTAATAAACCAGATGATCCATTCAAAGTGAGGTTGCTATATCGTAAAATATATAATTTTTTCTTTAAATGTAAATCTGGATAGATTTAACTAAAAAATACTTGTTTTGGTAATTATTTACATTAGCAGAAATGTCTCCAATATTAATTAAAAAATTGTAACTTGCATTAGGTTGAAAGTGCAATATAGCGCCCATTTATTTTAACAAATGTGACGTGATAAAATAAAAATGACAGAGAGTTATAGGTATTGCAACTTTACTAATGTCATGTATACATAGAGGTTACAACTTTCTTGAAGCCAAGACATTAGGTTTGTCTTAGCAGCAGTTGAAAACTGTTTGGAAACTATCAGAAAAGTTCGGACAACTATTTATTGCGTCAAATTCAATGGTAACGCGTTCTCAACTTAACCGGTCGAATATTTCTGACAGTTTCCAAACCGTTTTTAACTGCTGCAAACACAAGCCTATTAGTGCAACACTAGCAACGCTGTAAACCCAGCATTCAATCTACAACACTTGTCTCATAAATATTATCTGGTCAGCGGTCCTCAACAAGTTTTTTTATTGAAAAATGACTATTAACTATTAATTATGTGTTATACGCAGAGAAGAACACTGCTGGTTAAAATATTTGTGCTTACTTAAGGTTCACTCTGTATATTATTCATTCAAACTTCCTGAATTGCAGATACTGTAAGCTATTCATTGCATTACTAAGTAATACAATGCTACATTTCCATGTACCAGATTATATAGTTCACAGTATTTTAACCTCAGCTAATCAAATTTTATCAGAGTGTAATATAAACCAAACGAGGCGTGAAATATGGTTGCGACACACCTACAATCCTCAAAACAAAAAATTAACAATTAGCGTTGGTAAACAGAGATAAAGAAACAAAGTAGTCAATCTCTGAAAAGATATTTAATTTATTTTTTATGACAGATGCGACAGTTTTTTTTCAAACGTGTCCTTACATATTGTAATTATCTTAAATGACGATTTATGCGTGTGGTTTAACCAACGCTCAGTTCTGCAAGAAACGGTTCCCAACGTTCAAAATTAAGTAGACAATAATGGATTTGGCAATCAATAAGAAATTCTGTGAACGTTACGGGACACGTGTGCCCGTCTAGAAGACACAAGAGGTCAAAGAGGGGAGAAAGTAAGGAGATATTTCGGGTACCGGTTAGTCTCGTAAAACGAAAATCTTGTAATACGATCCTTGAAAAAAATATTACAGTTATTACTGAGAAGAACCAGTCGTTGATTACATTTGACCAGTTAAATTTTGAAATAATGATACCTTCCGACACGTAGTCTTCCATACAACGTGTTCTTAAGATTTCTGTATGATATTTGCGGTAGTTCGCATATCAAATTTGCATTTGTATCGATTTAAGATTGTTTGCTACCCCGTAAGTTTATATTTCTGCTTGTTTGCTGCTTCAGAAATACAGTTCTAGTTTCAACAACTTCTTTAAGATGACATCACCATCCGAATTTTAATCACGAAAATCGGAAAATCCTTAAAGGTACATTACTGACTATACAAAGTTTTCAATTCTAATGCTTTGTATCGAAAACAATGAGACCTGGAAACAAATTCATATAGCAAACTGCCATTGTTATTGCTTGTTTTACGAATTCATGGTTAAAATCTATAACACCTTCCAACTAATATTCGTAAAAACAGCGAATAATTGGTCTTCATTATAGCTATTGGTAGAAACTAGATATGAATGAATGAAACATCTCAAATCGTAATTAACAACAAACTCAAATAAACTTCTCAAGATAAGTAATCAACACTCGCTGTAAGATTAGGTATCGGAGCTGTTGAATATGATTTTATATTTTCCTAAGGATCTATTAGAATATTGTGGTTATTGGTATATTCAATAACAATAATTATTGTAGCAACATGTATGTCTGACAAAGAAATGGTATCTCGCCCTGGCAAATTGGATGACATGGCCATCTTAATTATGGGTGAGATTTATAGCAATCTGTATTATTTTTTCAAATGTCAAGCAAGTAGGTCCATCAAAAAAACCTGTATCATGGACGCAAGAGAATCTTCTCCGTGACGTCACGGCTGTAAATTAATAATTCCTCTAGTAGCAATGCATCTATGACTTAATATGTCATTCCAAGAAAAAAAATGGGAAAAACGATTTTAAATATAGAAACAAAGATTGAGAAGATGTTTACACACATACGTACTTAATAAAAAATATTAGTTTGCAAATCATTATTTTATTTATTTATTGTTTCTTAAAACAAAAAACATATTTCTTAATATAGCCAACTATCTATCCCAGAGTGATATAACCATTTCCTACACGATATGTATGGCCAATTGTTATTTTTTTAATTTTGCAAAAGTTTCTAACATTTTTGCTACACCATTTAGGCCCCATTGAGCCCCTTGTACCTCCTCCCTTTAGGAGATCAAACAACCATCCTAATAAGGAGAAAAAGGTAGTGACGTTGTTCAGGGAATCTCTTCAATGTAGAACATAGAAGGCCATCGTTCTCCCAACAGGGATTCTTTTATCGACGAGGTGGAAGACCACTCACAGAGTGCAAGGAGTACTGTCTAGCCTTCATGTTCTCAACCCCTACAAAGAGGTATTTCACACTTCCTCATGTAATAGACGTGATTCCTTAGCCAACAGTGTTCAGTTTGAAGATTTGTCCTAGACATAGCCAGGTACTTTTTGGCTGTATCCTTGCAGGGGTACTCTAGGAACTCCTTGGCAAATTGACAGCTATTCGTTTCATCCCAACATCTCCTAAACACTTTGTGGGTGTCCTCTTTGATCCAAACATATCGGGTCCAAAAATATTGAGACTCGATGCACTCCTACCCAGCTTGTCGGCTACTTTATTGTTATTGTACACTCAAAGTACGAAAATAGATCCAGAATAATCACATAATCGACTATTGATAAGGGTTAACAGAAGTGACAGTTTCTCCTCCATCTCAACCCAATTACGACCCGATAATTTTCGATGACACGCGTGCCTACCACGTGCAAATCACTCCGTTCAATAACCCAACGAAATTTCCAATTGTGGTACGGCTTTCGCTTTTCCACTGAAAAAATCGAATATTCTAATTGACAAACAAAACAGCTCTTGCATAAAACGAATTAGAGGAGTTTTAGAAAACGGCTTTCAAAGCTGTATGTTCTGTACACTTCTATAAAGAAAAATGCCTGTTCTAATTGATACACGAAACAGCTCTCACACCGTAAATATTAGTTGCACTTACATTTTGCAATTCTTGTTACTGAAATCGTTATAAGCTCACGTAGTAATGCTAATGCTTGTAAATCGACTCCAAAATCTGCAGTGAAGTAATCGCCTTCTTTTTGTCTATAAAGCGAGAGATATCAGTTGAGCGCGAATAATCAGCTACGGATTTCGTCCCATATTTTATTCACTTTAATCACTCTATCCTTTTATCCTAGTCTTAATTTATTCTACAATTTCTCGGGACATATTTCAGAAACGGCAAATTTAATTTCAAATTATGTCACTGATATTTTAAATTAACAATTATTTTAAAGATAAATCGATTTCAGAAACCATCACTTGTATTTCAAAAAGCATCAAATTTAATATTATTTTGGTATAACATTTTTCCTGAATCGCCAAAAAGAAAGACTAGAATTGATATATTTTTTTAAATCCGCGATTAACGACACGTAGATAAGATGGAGAGGGCAATGAGAAAGAATAACAGACATGCTGACAGAATATATAAGAATAAAAAAAGAAAAAATATGCATCAGGCAGGCGAAAAATCACACATCATAAGCAAGCGAAATTTGATCCTTAAGAAGCATTTTTTTACATGAACACTGAATGTCTGTTTGCTCATTTTTGATATATTATCATTAAGCTTCCATAAATTATTGAATGAACAATTTTTTTTGAAAGACTGAAGTTCTGTGCTGTAGAACCCTAAAAGTATAAAGATGCTGAGTGTTACGGTGGTGCGGAGCTAATAAAAAATATTGTTTAATGTAATGAGGTTCTCCGGCTTCAAAAACTTTGTATAATAGATTTATATGTATGAAGTAAGCGGCTATTTTTCATATTTAAGATGGAATGTTGATTTATATGTGGTGTAATATGATGTCGGAATGGAATATTGTAATAAAACCGCTTGCAGGCATTCTGCACTTTCTGAATGAAAAGCGAAGATTTTGAGTTGATGTAGTTGTTATATACCAAGTTTCCATAAAATAAAATGGATAATACCAAACTTTGGCATAGACTATATTTAGGTATCAGGTGACATATAACTGTATAAAACCTTGAGACGACCAAAAGCAATTTTTTGCTTTATGATCCTGAAACGTTAAACCCGAATCAATCGTGACAGCCAAATTTTTTACGTCGTTAACTATAGGAATTATTTCATTATTTAAACTAATCCAAAAATGTTCTAATTTCGACCTATTTTTGTATGTACCAACAAGGAGTGCAAAGCATCAATTTTTAAACAGTGATTACTTACATAAACTGTAAATCTGAAATAATATTGTGTTTGGCAGCGTCTGAATTATTTGGAGAAACCGCTATTATAGACAATTGAGAGTCATCATCATACTGTTGCAAGTTAGAAAATTCAATAGCTGTACTCATATATGCAACATAAATAGAGTAAAGGTCCAAGAATGGAGCCTTGGGGAACACCATTATTTATAGGAATATACTGTGTAGTGTGAATACCATTATCATTTGACAAACGTAATTGTTGAACTCGGTGGTTTAAATAGGATTTGAAGAAATTAATGGCCTTTATAGAAAACCCATAGTAATGTAACTTGACAATAATAGTGAATGGTTTAATGTATCAGAAGCCTTGCTAAAATCTAGAAATGCTAGGCATGTGCATTCATTATCGTCTATATGAGAGCAAACCATTTCAGTTAGATTAATAAGTGATGTAGAAGTACTATGATTTTTTGCAGAATCCGGATTGAGCAGAAAGCATCATTTTATTGTAGCATAAATAGCCATATATTTGATCATATATATGTCTTTCAAGGATTTTGGAGAATGTAGGTAATATACTGATGGGTCGAAGATCATTTAAATTTTTTAGATTACATGGACATTCTTGCAAATGGCTTTACGATCGCCATTTTCCATAACTCTGGAAAAATACCTTGTGTGAGACATGTATTTATAATATTGACTAAAGGATGAAGACAAAAAGGTAAACACAATTTTAAATCTATGACAGATATATTATCTGATCCCCTGCTACTAATTTTTATTTTATTAATAATATTAAAATAAAATGGTTTGACGTTTTCTAAAACGAATCTATAATATAATATGGTAACATTTAATTTTAAATAGTACGGAAAACATTAATAATAAAAAGTTTTATCTGCAGAATACACACCTGTTATAGAAATTTTATCTAACGACACAATTCGTGATAAACTTTCGTGCTACAGAGAAATTAATAGAAGAAAACAAATAGAATTGCCACGTGTTAAGCAAAATTTATGCAAACTTTATGTAAATGGGGGTCAAAGGACTCGGATGAATAATTAGGATTTGAACAGCACACATTATTTAATATTTAGCAATAGCTAGAGAATATACTGTTAGACGAACACGTAATTTGATGAGTATCTTTAAATGTTTATTTTCAGTATACACTGCATTTCTAAATCAACTTGAATGATTACAATGCTATCAGGTAGGATTACTTTTTTTATAGCTTTATGCGCTTTCTTATATGGCGATATGTATACATTTTCTGTCATATATCTCTCTCTCTATTATAAGAACAAGAAACGGGGCGATACTTTAAAAACCAGTTAGTGTCAATAAATAAAACTTCAAGTGGATTTTTTCCAAAATAAATTGTAGATGGTTGCGGTGCCAAAAAAATTTAGCATGAAAAACGAATTCATACTTATCCAACAAATTATGAAACTGACTTGAAATATGACTTGCATAGAACGGAACTGAATAACTCAAAATTCATTTTATATGGAAAATTACGAGAAAAAAGCTAAAAAAATAATCATTTTTGAGACGGAATTTGAAAGAACTAACTTATGACATCTATTTTTAATCATGAGCTGCATGGCGTGTTAATTTGTGGTAAAGCTGGACAAAATTCCATCATTTCGAACGCTCATAATTATTTCAAACTTTATTCTGTGTCGGAAGAAACACTGTAAAATATTCAAAACCTATTTACTACCAGAGAAAAAATTGTTAAGTCAATTACCTATGTTTTCTTTGGTACAATTTATCACAAAGGCGCTGATATTTCTATGCAAATGTTTCTTCAAACTATTTATTAGAAATGCTGCAACAATTCCAATACAAACTCAATAATAAATAGAAACGATTCGCAGCATTAATCACAGATTAATCCGATTTTTTCCAGGTTTATCCTTAAGAAGTGTATCAGTGACCTCATCAGCAACACTTTTTGCAGACTGACACGTGGGCAATGCGGATCGGCAAAAGTGCAAGTCATTGTTGATTACCGACTATGAAATTGTTCGCTTTGATGGAGTTACGTTCAACTGGAACATCCGAGCAATAAACTGTTATTCAGTTAGTCGACAATTGGGTTAGTCTTGAGTTTTCATCGTTGAGTAAACTATGTACGTAGGTGCTCTCGTCTCATAAAAATGCGTCAGTTTTGGAGATTGCATCGTAACGCGCGTGGATTTGGAAATTTTTCAAAACTGAAACGTTCATTTCACCATACCGTACGGAAGGTATACTTTTAATGTTGTCTTCTGAAAATGTGACACATATTACGCCGATGTTATCTTATTTATGACTGTAAATAAGGAAAGTTTATTTCATGGTTAACAATGTCCATTAGGACATCTAGAAATGACGAAATAACACGTACAATATGTGTAACAAAAGACGTGTCAACTTCCTTTATAAGAATTTTTGTTAAATTTTGCGTTCCATGAATTTAGCTGTGGCGTACCCATATTTCAAATACCAACCCCTATTGTTTCATCATAATACGATAGAGCTTACACTGATATGCCCTAAATGTAGTTCTATTATTTACTACAATCATTTACAAAAGTTTCACTATATAGAAATTAACCGTCAGGTATTTGGAGACATTTTAACGGACAGTTGCATAATTATTACCAGTTTTCATGCGTTCCCAAACTTGGAAATCCAGGGGTGTTAAATCGGGGCTCCTGGCTGGCCATATTAACAATCCAATCATTGGATTAACAAGTCCCGGACGGTTCTACTGTAGTGTGGTGGCATCCGTCATGTTGAAATATTGTCATATGCCTATTTAATAATGGCACATGAAGAAACTGGTGCATCTCGAGCCTAAGAAATCAAAAACTTTTTCGCAAGCGGAAATATACAGATTTTTGCGCAAAGCCAGAGACATGCTTATTAAAAAAAATCATTTGTTTATATATTTTTAGGTATTAACAATATTGTGTTTGGTCTTCATTGATAGGAATTGAAGGAGATTTGATTTATATTTAAAAACCTTTCTGATCCAGTAAAACAAGATAAATTCGGTACATATTGATTATTGTAAAATATGTACCTTAAATATCTTACTTCTAATTATTGGAGTTTCAGGTAACTGCAGACGAGAAGAATCCATTTTGATAGTTACCTACTATTTCTTCTGAAAGACAAGAAGAAGTCGAGCTTTTACTATAGCAAATAACATTCAAGACAAAAACTTTTTGTTATTCTACAAGAAGTAGCCTTGAGATCTAGAAATGAAAACACACCAATAAAATTATTCTTAAAACTTCATAAAGGCCAGTGTTTTAATCAAGGGGTAGGAATGAAGGTTGTTGCTAAAATACCAAACGATGTGGGTAAATATCTTTACATCCAGAATGTTATTTATACACAGCACATTGGTTTTTCCGAATAACGACTACTTTATTGGTCCATGGTGGAGATGATATTATCCAATTGAAAAGACACGAAGAGTTCTACAGTTGCAGAAGGATACAGATAATAAATTCGATGAAAATTTTGCCACATAAGAATATAGCCCTAATATGCTTTCTAGTCTACGAATTATTATTAAAGATTGTAAATACTTCTTTCAGCATTCAAATTACGAAAGCTAAGAAATTAATTTTTTACCTTTGTTCTATTTGTTATAATTGATGTTCTTTTTGTAATAAAGTTAATAATTGAAAAGTTTTATTTAGTTGAGTGACTGTATAAATCTTTGATATGCAAAACATGACGTTAGTTCTCGAGTAATAAACTGTCACTGTCGAGCAATAATGTAGGTATCACTTTTCGCTCTTAATACATAAATTACTATTAGAGAACCCTCTTTTTTGAATAAATAATTATGAAGATCCTCAAATGAAGCAATATATAACGTTTTTGTCTTCAATAATTATTCGTTCATGATTTCCACTTTTGTTTGAACTAAAGCTATTTCTAAAAGAAGCTAAACGTGTTCAAACACTGTCGCATCCTGCAATATGGGTAGGCCTGATGATACTAAAGAAACGAAAGGATTGAGTAAGACCCTACCCATAATTTTCCAAATCCTCCGTTCAATTGCACAGGAAGCGGACGTTTATATCTTATTTTAAAATAATTACGGTCACGCGTTCTTTGGGCGAACAGGACCTTCTAGATGTTACCAAGTGGATGGGAGAGAGTATGCAGTACATAATAAGATGACCTACTTTTTAGTAATGCCTTAAAATACAACACAAAGGTCAAGATTATGGTTGGTAAGACTTTAAGTGCTGCCGGACGTTAAAAAAATTAAATAATCGCTCCAGCTCTCGCCCATAAACGATTATTAACCACTGATGAATATTTATTTAAAAAATACAACGAACCCGGTCGAAATTAAAATTATGTAAAGGTAAAGCGCTTTCGACGGACCAACAAAAGAGAAAATTGACACCAAATTGCCTTAGTATAAGGGTATAATAAACAAGGAGGCATTACCGAAATACACCGCTGGACTAGTATCTCTCAATGTTTTTAACCTGGTATTCGAGCTTTCTCCGCGAAGCGAATATTTTAAGAATTATTGCTAGTGTGTCTGTAAAAATTTTCAGAGGAATGGTCATTTTAAACTATCAGAATGTTGAATTTCCGCAATTATGCGCGGTGGGTATATCTAAGCATTTTTGAGGTCTGTTTAAAATTAGACACAGCAGTCTGGTGCGTAGCAATTTAATGCGGTCCCAGTTATAAAATGCAAACGTTTCTTTAATCTATCCGTAATTTTAACATTAAATATTAACGAGACCCACATCCAAATTCATTCCAGAAACAGAAACTATCATGTAAAGTGAGTGGTCTCCAAATTATGCACTGGATATTAGGTAATTCCTTCTCCTATTCGAGTTCTAACACTCAATATCTCAATGAATCTAAATGATGGCGGTATTACACACACTAATGTTAGTAAACAACATGAGTCACTTCGATAGTATCCATAGACGGCGTATGGATGAGAACTGACAGAACTATTAAATTACTAATACCTAATACGTACTTATTTATTGTAAGAGTGTTTTCTTCACGTAAGAATGTTTAAACGCGAGAACGTGGTTCAAGCGTTAAATTTTCTTAAGTGCATAAAACATTAATACAACATTTTATCCACAATCTCAAGCTAGTCGAGTCTAACGAAAGTTTAATGAAATGAAAACGACATTTTTAAATGTCAGCAAGAATATCCCTTGAAAAATTCGGTGAGCTTCGAAATGGGTTGTAAATTTTTTCATATATTTTTATTCATAAAGTATATAAGGTGTCCAAAAATTAGTCTGTCAAATATAAGTCGGATACTAAATATTTTAAAAACTGCTTAAAATAAAACAATAAAGTTTTGAACCTAGTATCATCATTAGACAACAGACTTAACGTTTCAAAAATAGTTTTCACAAATAGTCATAAGCGTGGCAAATGGGAGGTTCTTGGGTAAATATTGGTGTAACTTTTTTACATATCGAGATTTTTACCGTTAGACAAAAAATTAATTAATTCTGGTGAATTTTATAAGAAAAATGTACTTCTATTTCACTTGAGAAAACTGCTCCTTTTTCAAGCAATATGACTCATATTTATTGGTTTCCATACCTGGTACCAAGAGGAATGTTCCACGTAGGTTCACCATTGTGAAAGAAAAATTTTCTATTAATGCTCTGGGCTTCTGTAAAAGTACATTTCGCTGCGTCCAAACGAATTATCACACTGCAGATTTTCTTTACGGTATACAATCTAGAAATGTACTCAATTTTTTTGTAGTTCCTCGACAAGAATCATTAATCCAAGTATATAAGGTTGATCATAATATGTCTCGTTAACTATATTTCAAACCAATTTTGATATTTAACAAACACAAACTGTGATGGTGGCATAATAGTATTACATTTCAGAAAAATAAATAAATTTCAGAAACCAATTGTTAACAATTAACTGACGTAATAATTAAACGTTTGTCTGGAGACAGCGCAGAAATAAATAAACCATTATCACATTGGCACCCGCGGTTGTTCTACAGCGTTTATCGAAGCAAATAAGCAAACGATTACGTAACGGGTTGTTGATCTGTCGAGTTTTCTGTTTTCCAAAGATTATATTCTAATTAATTTAAACAAATTCGGTTTATTTGTGTGGAGAAACTGAAACGCAGCGTGGTCATTCAACTTTATAATGGCCATTGTTTCCATTAGCTCATTAAAATACGTAAGGAAGGATTGATTAAAAGCGGTTTTTAATTTACTCCTCTTTTATTTAATCAACAAAGATTAAGCAATAGGCACTAATGGGGTATGGGTATGTGCGCTGCATAGCGACATTAATTTTTTTATATCGTAAACAAGGTTTATTGGTTTATTGTTACAAAATTCTAGAATCATTTTATCGCTTAATTTCTGTACCATTATTATTCAGAACGTAATGCTTCAAGAAATATGAAGAAACAGAGAGAGTGTCAAAAGGGTTATGAAGTAAATATACACGCTTACTTAACATTTCCTTTAAAGATAAGCAATTAAGACAATTGTTCTTGATACCGGATGTTCCATTGAGAATAAGTCACATAGTAATGGAGAAGAAACTATAACTATCACCTACTACCTCCTATATGTACAAATTTCATTACTGCAATGTAAAATTTGAATAAAAGTGTGTTCAATCTATTTTTTTGTCATGACATTCATTTGTTTACAAAAAAAGGGGGTACACTATCAGGCCACTGATCTCAGTAATAGAAATAAGTACTTGTTTTTCAACAGGAACCAACTTTTGCAGTTTCGGTATCTAAAGTAAAATTACTTTGTATATAACGAATTCCGATTAATATGAACAAAAAAAAGTATATAATGATGTCCTTTATTAACTTTACGTAAGTTTTTAATATGTTCATGTAAATTTGCGCTTACACGTATAGAATTTACGTACCTCTTAAACAAACAAGTACATTTTTCCGAGCGCAATTATGTTCTTGTCGAGCGCTTTAATTAATTTCCCATTAAATAACGAAGACCAGAAAAAGCCCAACAGGGAGAAATAAAGCACGGAACGAGATAAAAGTCAAACAAGAACTGCCCGCCGACCAATTAATACAGAGTTAAAGATCACGAAATCGCTAATTTATGAGAAAAACGAAGCGAAACGCAGAAGTTAATGGAACGTATAGTACAAAAATAATTATTACCCAACAGTTGCGTATATATATTTTTGTAACCAACTTTAAATTAGTTTCCTTCGTCTGGTATTTGAATATTAGTTGTTGTTTTAATTCCCGTCCAGGGACAAACTGATAATCGTAGAGTTGTGCAACGCCAATAAAAATTCATGGTTTCGTAATTGTGCCACATTGTTTTTGTTTTCGGTTGGCCTTTGTGGCAAGTGTCAATAAACCAGAGTATATCGAAGGTGTTAAGTGTTCTATAGACGCGATTTCATTCATTTATACTATTTTTAGCGTGATTGTTGTGCATATTATCAATATAATTCTTGTAAATCATTTCATGAAGACAGTCGTGAGGTCGTGAAGACGGTATTACTTCTAATATGCTAAAATGTGGCATTGACTATATAGTGCGTCCATTAACATATATAGTGAATTTGTTATTATCTCAAGGAATATCCCCAGATATATAAAAGCAATGAGCATACTAAAGTAGAAAACTATAGACCTGTATCTCTTTTATCTGCTCTGCTCTAGAATTATATCGTTTATATCGATATATAATATATTGCATGATTCCCAACACGGATTTAGGAATTCAAGAAGCACATAGACAACAATACATGTTGTCTGGATCAATTGTATGATAATATAGATGCTGGTAAAAAACAATTGGTCTTTTTATGGAGTTGAATAAGGCCTTCAATCTAGTTGATTATAAAATTATGTTGGCAAAACTGAATGTTTATAGTTTAAGTGAAACTGTTAATGAACTTATTGGTTATCTTGACAATAGATTTCGGTTCGTTTAAATATTTAATATGAAATCAGATAAATTAAATATTACTTCTGGAATCCCGCAAGGCTATGTCTTGGGAGCTTTACTGTTCATACTTTTTGTTAATGACTTACCATTGCATGTTAATAATCGTGACCTATTTGTGTATGCAGATGATAATAGCTATATAGGCGCAGGAAATAATATAATATAATCTATTAATGATATTCAGAATAAGTTATCTATATTTAACAATTGGTTTCTACATAATAAGCTATTTTTAAATAAGAGTAAAACTGTTTTTATAAATTTTACCCCTAAATCTATAGAAATAAATGAATCATTCCTTGTTAAAGTGAATGGCACACTAATTAAACAGATAAACAGTATAAAGGTTCTGGGAGTACACCTTGATAATGACCTTAGATAGACTACGCACATTGAAGTAATTTGCAAATCAGACAGATATCAAATTTTCCTATAATAGGGAAGTAAAAGATTACCTAATTCAGCAATGCTTTTAAAGTATAACGGAATACATTAATTATTAAAATATACTTGTATTGTTACTTTATCGATGTCATTTTTAGAGTATCCATTTACTAGGAACACAGGTCACGAATCTATTTCTTCCTCTCGATGGTCATCATCCACTATATGTTAATGCACGGCGCACTAGGTGAACTTCAATTCCATGGTGAAGATGATCTTGTTGTGTTGTTGGTTAATATGATCCAAAAATTGTTGCAGAAGGTCTATACCATGCTGCCAAATGAAGACACCTGTTGACTTAGATACGTGGGTGACAATTTCATCATCACGGATACCCACTTTGTGGCCGCATCAATATACACCATCGACTATCCAGTGACTACTAGATGTAGATACTATATATTACGTAATTTGGAAGTCTCTTGTTCAAAAATTGTGTAACTTGATAATACAAATTTATAAACAGAAATTGTTTAATAATGTTACACAAATTGGAGAAATTGTTTTAGTGGATTTTGTATATCATTCAACAAATTATGTTTATATATCAATTTAGATAATGTTTACATTTGATCTAAGAAATAATCAGACAATATTAAGTTACAAAATGCACCATGACTCCTAGGATGGATTTTAGGGCCAATTTGGAGTACTACTATGCACAATTGTAGTTCTTTCAGTGTAGTAAATACAAAACACGTACCGTTTTTTGACATCAATATTTGAAATGAAATTCTATTGTTTTCTAGGATGAATCTAAGTGAAAAATGTTCGCTTTAAACAATCCACCTCCGCCTGGACATATCTGGTTACCATTTCCATAATTCCTTTTCGTTAAAGATATGGACGTCTGCAGTAAATATCGTTGCTCTACTTTCTATCGATTATTTTGCAGGGGAGCGGCACTTACTCAGTTATAAGATTTTTCGCATTCATGAGAATTATTGAAGTGTGGATGTACCAGATGATATCCACTCACGCAATAGACCTGGTTTCTAGCAGAGAGAACGGTTTAAGTTAGATTTGCAGATTATTAACTGTCCCCGTTGTATTTGTACGATTTGTTCAAACTTTCATACGTGGGAAATTAGTATAATTCCGTTCAACAATATCCTAGTACGGAAATATAGTCGCTGACACAAGCTATTCAATTCAACATCTAATATGGCCACAAGCAGAGAACGACCCACTATACTATGGCTATTATGAATACTCTAACTTGTATGACGATTGCGATATTTGCAAAAGCCGAAATTTGAGGAAACACCTACTCTGCGGAATAATGTCCCAATCAACAATGAATTACACCCGCAAAATCTACAACAAAGTCATGGTTAGTCGTCAGCGGTGCCACCAATATATCAACACTTCGAACTTCTAACGAATATCTTTAGCTCTTCGCTCTCTGTCATGAGCTACAGAAGAAGATGATTGAGCGAAATGGTTTTTGCCATTCTAATAGCTGCAAAGACACAATATACTCCATGACAAACAATTCTATTTTATAAGTGAACAAAAAAAATACAGTTTAGAGAAATTCATTTTTACCTGCTGGTCAATGATATTATCAAAATCGGGGGCGTTGGTCTTCCTTCGCTTAATTATCTTTAACTTGATCAAAGACGAATATGTCCAAATTTGTACACAAATAAATATTAACTATGTTTTAAGAAAAGTTTGCTATTTTATATCCAATAGCAGTGCTGTTGATGAGGGTAGTTTGAGGGGTAAAAATATGTTGAAAGAACATATTCTTTAAATAGTGTTTCCACAAATAATTTAAGACATTTAAGAACTGAATAATATGGAGCTTAGTAAATAATAGGAATGTTATCTCATGCCACCTGCAAATATTCAAGGGTACAGAAGTAAAACAAGTATATAAAGACAGAACGAGGTCTAACCAACAATTTTTAAGTACAGAAATATTCCAAAATAAGTATTTTTTTAAATCTAACTATAGATATAAGTATTGATATAACATAAGCTTCCATAGTTCTGCATATAAGAATCACTTTTGTTTATAAATATGTGAATATAATTCTTAAAATTTGGGGGTAAAATAGCAAAATAATGTGTGGCTTTCAAATGCTTTTTAAAAGTTATTATTTTATTCGACAAAAATTTAAATAGAAAAAGTGGGTAAAGAGGACATCACGAATTTTATTTTTGATATGAGTTTTGTTCTACTTGTTTTATATTTCGAGATTTCTCTAACTAAATACACCACAAGTTTGATCATTTTACGGCGATCTTAAGTAAAAATTTCTTAAATATTTTAATGGTTTTGCAAAGCGAAGGATCTATGCCTATAATAGTAACATACATGTTTCTAGAAACATGTATATAACTGTACAGGCATGTGTATGAATACGTTAAGAACACAACTTTTAATTGTAAGATATTAACAATCAAATTTTGCATAGTTTATTACTTTAAAGTAAATTTTAAAAAATATCCGAAAATTATTCATTTTTAAGTATCAAATAAATATTAGTGGGTAGTGATTAAAATCAGACAATAACTACTAGTAACACGAAATAAAGAAAGCATAAGTGAACCCATGTAAAACAAAGAGACAATGCAATTGCAAATAAAAATGAAATTTAAGGTATAGAAATGTAATAAATAGCATAGACTAAACTATGGTAATAGCAACAGAAATGTGAACTAAAAAATGGATAGGATCAACATCATTACTATATGTTTGTTTTATTACCATTAAAAAGTTTATTCATATTCTACAAAACTGGAAGTAATTATTTTGACTCTCAATTCCGAAATACGGAAACCAAACATAACGAATAACAAGCAGCCCTCTAGATTTTTAATATGGACTTTCTGAATGAAACCCGGAGAGCACCGCCAACCGAGACCGATGAAACGGAACCCCAGCGATAACTCATAATGGTAAGATGGTCCCACCGGGGGCCGAAAAAACAACATCGAGCTATTTTAATTGCAGGAAATGTCTCAATTGCAGAGAGATCATTCCGATCGTTGCTTCGGATCTGGCAGAGGCGGATGTTGCACTTTATAGGGGAAGGTAATTGGAAATGCCAACGATGGCGGGGAAGTATTGCGATAATTAATTGTGACATATTAGACCGTCGAAGACTGATGTACCGGATGATGAAGAAAACAAAGCACGCGTTCATAACTCTAGAACTCAAGGCTGCATTTCAATACAAAGAGAGGATAAATATTAATTGTTTATTACAAATAAAACATTGGCATGCGTGCCTGCCGCCAACTGAAGAAGCCGTCTCACAAATGTTTATTAGTTAATTTCCCTTTCGATTAATGATTCACCGAAAAATATTCGCATGAAAATCGTTGAATTCAACGCAAATCACATTGTCGCTTTTAAATTTTGGCTTTGAAGAAGACATTTGTTAAAAAATGAAGCTTAAAGTAATATATTGGGGAAAACTAAAGTTCGAAAATAGATTGAAACGTAAAATAAATATTAAGCTTGCGAATTAAATTTTAAGAACACTGATAAAAATTATATTTACACGTTGTCCATATCATACATTAATTTTAAAAACCACCAAATTCATACTGTATTGCAGGAATCCACATGTAAATATAGTACATTTACATCTTTCATGCAAAATTACATGATTTTTTTAAAAATACATAATAAAGTTCCAAATCTGCATTTCATGCGTACAAAAATATTATATAACTACTGGCAATGACTTAGGTCACATTAAATATCAAAAAAACTACATTTTTCAAATCTGTTTGACGTAGAGAAATCCGGATTCAGATTCAGATCAATTTGGCACATATTTTTATACCAAGTCGACACACTTTACATGTAATTTGGTCTAAAATAACAAAGCAAGAACGGAGAAACCCCTCAATTTTTTTTAGTACGCTCATAAATATATTCGCTAAGTATGATCATTTCCATTTTATTCAGTAAATTCACCCACCTGGAGCTATTTTAATTGTTCAGTTAGTATGAGAACCATATAAATGAAATCTTTTATAAAACCCCGGAAACTAAAGTCTAACGGGTTGAGGTCTGGGGAACGGGATGGCCATTTAACATATTGAATATATACAAAAATAAATAAGTTGACCACTCGAGAACCTAGTAATATACTTTTCGTGTATGTTTATCAAGCCCTAAGTTTAATGTCCTCCGGCGGTGTCGATGTATAGCTAAAGCCGCTGATCAAGTAAATTTGTAATATATAAGCAGATCTCATCATATAACCATAGTCTAGTTTATCTTAAGCTCTGACGCTGTACTTTGTTTGTTGAAACTATAATATAAACTATTTTAAAGTTTCACTTCGGTTTTATTATTTCTTTACCATAATCCCAATAGGTTATGGGCCCAGATAACGACTAATTAAATTGTGCGTGTTTAAAAAACTTTCTAATTAAGTGTTAAAAAAACTATAAAATTTAAAAACATTGTTTTGTGCAGTGTGCAGTGCCAATTTGAAAATGGAAACTAAAAGTCGTCGAAATATTCCACAGTTCAGTGGCGAACGCTATACTATTTGGAAATTTCGTGTGCGTTACTTGCAGAAGAAAACGCACTGAAAGTCCTTGATGAGGATCCACCGGAAATGCTTGACGAACAATGGCGAAAATACGAACGTTTTGCCAAAAGTATAATCGTAGAATACCTTAGTGACACTATGATAGAATTTGTGACAGAACAGGCAACGGCTCGTGAAATAATTCAAAACTTGGATTCTGTTTATGAAAGAAAAAGTTTGGCGACACAATTATCTGTTCAAAAGAAGTTATTAAGTTTAAAGTTTAAAGAAGACATGCCACTAATTAAGCATTTTCTAATATTCGACGAATTAATAATCGAGTTATTAGCAGCAGGTGGAGATCAAACTGAAATGTCCAAAATTGCACACCTTCTTCTGACATTACCACAGTCTTACGATGGCATCGTCACTGCAATTCAAACCATGTCAGATGAAACTTTAACACTCGCTTTCATCAAAACCAAACTTCTGGATTATGAAATTAAACTCAAAAATGACACTAGCGACATAAGCAGTAAAATGTTGCAAGTCGAAACAATTCACTCTGGAAAAGGCAAATCAAAAGTAAAATTTGGAACTCGAAAATTCAGAAACCAAAAGTTCTCTTCATCTCGTTTGTCCTCACGTCAGTACTCAGGTCCACCTCACACCAAATTTCATTCATCAGTAATTTGCAAACATTGTGGACGTCAAAATCATGTCAAAAGAAATTGTTATTTTTACAAGAAAATGCTTCAGAAGCAAGAAAATTTTGAACGGAACAGAACCCTACAAACTGTTCAAACTGAAGATAAGCCTACTGAAAGCTTTGCTTTCATGATTCGTTCTCACAAACAACAATTCAAAAAGTTACCCACTCAAATAACATTTATCCTGGACTCTGGGGCGACCGATCATCTGGTGAATCAGTCTGATATATTTACATCAGTTACCCATCTAAAAAAAACCATTAAAAATCTCAGTAGCTAAAACTGGGGTCTCCATCATCGCCACTTCAAGAGGTTCCGTAAACATCACCACCAATTTAGGGGTAACAGGAGTCCTTGACAACGTCCTATATGCTGCAGAGGTACCTTACAACTTGCTATCAGTTCGGCGTATTCAAGAAGCAGGTATGACGGTAATCTTCGATAAGGCAGGTGGGGTGATGCCCTCTAAAAATCCATAAAGATTTCATTTAAATGGTTCTGAACATTGTGACCGTAATGCGGAGGAGCGCTGTCAAGTTGAAATCACATATTTTGACAAATCGCCAGAGGCCAACTATCAAGTCAATGAAGGAGCTTGTAAAAAAAATCATTAGAATTGATGAAAGATTTATTTTATATGGTTCCAATACTAGGTAAATAATAACTAAAAGAACGAATTGTACAAGATGGAGAGCACTTTAGGCTGAAACCAAATTTATAATTTCCAAAATATTCGTTAATCTCTAATTAAAAGAGCCACAGGTGAAGATGAAGGTGGTACCCATATATTGAACATTTCGTTTAATTTCTAAAAATATATATTCTGAAACCATAGTGTACTCAAAATTGGGAGTCCGTGGGTACTACAGCCCCCCTTTTCTCCGCATAAGCTTTGATATTTTGGACCAAAATTGCACAGAAAGTGTGCCGACTTAAGACAAAAATGTGTGCCAAATTTCAAACAAATGTCTCTAAAACTACCACAGCTATCAATAAAACTCACAATTTTTATTTTGAAAATGGAGCTCCAAAATGAAAAGTGGCAAAAAAAATTCCATTATTTTGATGCCAAAGAATTTGTAACACCCTATATTTTGACACTGAAATTTTAGTTAATTCAACACCTTGTATCTGTAAAACGAAAGCTTCCAGTCATTTTTTTTCTATTTTGACCACTTGACTTATAATTCTTAATTTGTCCAGTTAATCTTGGAAGATGTTCCAGACATATTTATCTAATTTCCATTCAGTACCCACGGAACAGAACAGTTTTATTAAACAATAAAAACTAAACAGTAAACAAGACATACCTAAACCAAAAGAAAAAAAACCAAGCAAATACTTTAGTGACACGTTAATAATGATACTTCAAACGACATGTCTGTTAGGCTGTACCTTAATGAACTCATTTTTCTACATTGTTCTAAAAGAACGATGTGTGTAAGCAATTTAAAAATACATGTGTTGCTGAACGACTTATTAAATATAGAGTTTACTTCCAACTACACTGATGTCAAACAAAAAAAAAATAGTTCATTATCACATCATGATCTATATTTACAAGTAAACACAACATACATGTTGGACACATATTTCAAGTTTATTTAGTTTAAATATTTAAACGGCAGTGTGATTTGGGATGTATAGCAAACAAGGAATGAAAAACTATCCATTGAATTGTTCGTTCCGCATTGTTCTAGAATCGGTGAATATTAATGTCACATTCACGATATTAATTAAAACAAATACCAGATATAAACGAGCTGAAAATAAAAAAAATTCAACGTTTATTACAAATTAATAGTTATTAACTTTTTTACGCGTTTTCCGCGCGATATTGTCTATATACAACAGTAATTATTCTGCAAATAAAAACAAAACGTTTTTAATGGGTTAAGTATGTCAAGGTTGATCTAAATTGCACATTGTATACAAGCACAGGTCAGTGAACCGTTTTCTCTTGCAAATACAAATTACAATAAAGGAAATGGGCGGTTTGCATCTCCTGTTTCTATATAATTTTTAGATTTTTTGTGGTTTGGTAAATAAACTATTTCAAGCTAATATTTGCGTTTTGTTATTTTACACCTATTACTAGAGGAACAAATAAGCCAATGACCATAGTTACATCTAATAGAATTTGCTGTCTTTTATTTATTGATAAAACTACATACATATGTTTTAAAATTTAACAGAGCAGTACATTATAGGATGATATATATAAACATATAAAAATTCACTATGTTATTACTTTTCCTAAAACATTTTGTAATAAGTATTCCAAATAATAATATGTGTTATTGTTAATATCATTAATGAAAATGCTGAAATACAGAGGACCAATCATAGAACCTTGAGGTATATTTAAACAAGCATGAACATTTTTTGAGAATGAAAACAGTCCTATAAATGCAATATATTATAGGATGTTCCATTGAAAATAATCAAGTTGACGATTACTTATCAGTATACCCGGAAGTAGCCGGAAGCTAAAATATTTTCTTTCAAAAACAACTGTCTCTGAAATACCCTGAATGGTAATTTTCAATTCTATATCTAAGTTATACCTTTAGTCTAAGATCGGAGTAAAAATCAAAATACAATTTTCTGTCTACTCACAACTGGTAAGTAAGTACATGTAGAAAGTTTAATAAGTAATAAATGCAATTTGCCTATAATTCCACATATATACATCACTCTTTATGGTAGTACGTTAAAATGCATTTTAATACATATCCCGTAAATTATAGGCACTTAATTTTATGGCTGATGTAAAGGATGTTTAGTATTGTCATTTTACTAAAAAAAAGATTATTTATTTATTAAAGCGTGTGTTCATTTTCAGGCATAATCTTGTAAAATAACGTATTTACCAGAACCTGTTTAATTAACTTATCATTAAATGAATAAAAATGTATGTCTCCGTGTCGTCTGAAAATGTGATATGACACAGTTCAAGGACAAGGAATGTGTTTAATAGTAGTATAATTAACTGTGACAAGTAACATTTTATTTTGTCTACATGTGAACAAATATAGAAAATGCCGGAATGTTATTAATTTATTCTATTTCAAAATAAATTTGGATCACGTTGTGAAAGGTTAGGAAAATGATGGTGTTAATTATAACATTTATAACTACTGCAATCATCATGTACTGTCCATCGGACGTTGTACATCAGTTTTATTAAATTACTGTTCATGTTAATATCACATCATAATTTTAATAGACGAATATAAAAGTTATAAGTGAAACATATCAGTTTATCATATGCTAAACCCACATATTCTGGGGCTGATTTGTCAATTTTTATTTCAAAACTTCCCAAAGATAACAGACTTGCAGTAAACAAATACATTGACAATATGTACTACATCTTTGCATATTTGTTTAAGATATTTATAAAACATATTTAATTTGTGGTTTCATTCATGTATTACTATTTTTCTTTGTATTTAGGAACAAATACTGTAAATCAACTGTTGTTGTAGAGGGATGAATTCTATCTAGTTATTTTTGATAGACATTTCACGACTCTGTTTTTTATTTTATAACTTTATTTTACTAGATTAATTTATACAGCAAGGGAGCACATCCTACTGCAACAGCGCTAGGGATACTACTGTACTGGCACTGGCCCTTGAAAGGCCTCAACTATATCTTAATACTACTTATTGGCGCTGTTGCCGGTTTTACATAAATAAAATAAATCTAAATATTTTTATACAATAATTGAGGTGGGCCTCAACATACTCCCGCCTCTTGCAAACTTAAACAAAGAGTTGAAGTTTCAATAACAAATGGAATAAATCAATGTCAATAATCGTTTTGTACATCACTAATTGGTAGCACACACAATTTACTCACTGGACGCTTGTACACCCCGGAAACTGTTTTGACCGTTACCACTCACAATTCCGTCGTTTCCTGGATGCAGCTCCAACACACGACCAAGGGTCCATGTCATCACTGGTACCTTATCTTCCTTAATCAACACTAAGGAACCGACAGTTAATAATTGAGGAAAGTTTTTCTTCCACTTAGACCTAATTTGTAGTTCGGAAACATACTCCTTCGACCAGCGCCTCCATACGTCTTGCGTGTATTTTTGGCAGCGTTTAAAACGAGACAACTGGGACTCTCGAACTTCCGACAAATTTTGTTGGGGAATAGAGGTTAAAGGTTGACCAATTAGGAAATGGCCGGGAGTTAGTGGTTGTAAATCGGTAGGATCACTAGAAAGTTGATACATAGGTCTAGAATTTAAACAAGCTTCGACCTGTATTAAAACGGTATTAAATTCTTCATATGTGAGATTTAATTGACCAATGACTCTTTTAAGATGGAACTTTACAGACTTTACGCCCGCCTCCCACAATCCGCCAAAGTGGGGAGATTTGGGGGCACAAAATGCCAATTGATTCCTTCCTGACCTAGTTTAGTAAGAACTTCACCTTCTACTGATTGTAGAAATTTTCTGAGTTCGGCATTAGCACCAACAAAGTTGGTTCCATTGTCTGAGTATATGTGTAAGCATTTGCCGCGTCTTGATATGAATCGGTATAGACAAGCCATGAATGCATCAGAGCTTAGTTCACTGACCAGCTCAAGATGAGCAGCCTTTGTAGCAAAACAAATTATTACGCATACATAAGCTTTGGTAACTTTAAACTTTCTAGTTTTACGATCCCTTAAATTGAACGGTCCGCAGTAGTCAATACCGCAATTTATAAAGGGTTGACATGGGTTTACTCTTTTACTTGGCAAATCGGCCATCAAATATTCAACATCATTGCTGGGTCTCGCACGAAAACAAATTATGCAGTTTCGTAAAATTTTTCTTACTAGTTTGCGACCACATATTATCCAAAACCGTTCACGTAATGAAAATAATACCGACTGTGGTCCGGCATGCAAGAGTCTTTTATGCTCATATTCAACAAGTAATTTAGTGAATAAATGTTTTTCTGGAAGAATTATAGGAATTTTTTCGAATCAGGAAATTGTTAATGTCGTATTCTTCCTCCCACCCGAATTATACCTGTATTGTCCAAAAATGGATTTAATTTTAATAAGTTACTTTTATTGTCAACAGTACCTTTGGTTTTTAAATCAGAAAGTTCACGATGAAAACAATAGACTGGACTAATTTTACTAATGTACTTATAGCAAGTTCTAATTCTACCGGTGTTAGAATTCCGAACTGTCGTGGTGTCTTAGCAAGTGAATTATTTTTGAACCTTAAAATGTATGCAATTACACGTTGTAATTTTAAGAAGCTTGAAAATTTATCGAATATATTTAATTTGTCAATGACGGCAACAGTTGAAATTACCGACTGTTTTTTAAGTTCAGTGTCACTATCGATGTCACAATATTTCGTTTCCATTGCGGAATTTAAATTGATAGGCCAAGAACTTTGATCTTGTTTTAGCCAAGTGGGTCCGTACCACCACAAGACATTATTATTTAAATCATGAGGATTTAAACCCCTTGAGATGATGTCAGCAGGGTTTTCACGTGTTTTAACATAGTGCCAATTTTCTGGGCGAGTTAATGACTGAATTTCTGCAATACGATTTGCAACAAATATTTTATAGTTGGTTGGTATGGCCTTAATCCATGCCAGGACAATTGTTGAGTCGCTCCATAAGTAAATATCATTTATTTCAATATGAGTAAGAGATGATTGAACCGTATCAAGAAGCTGAGCTAATAATAATGCCGCGCAAAGCTCTAGTCTTGGCATAGTTATGCATTTTAGTGGTGCAACTCTTGATTTTGCACAAAGCAAATTTACATAATAATTTCCAAATTTATCTACCGTACGTACATAAATACAACATCCATAAGCAGATTGTGAGGCGTCTGCGAAGCCATGCAACTGCACTTGAAGTTGATTATCACATAAAACGAATCTTGGAATATTTATTTCATTTAATGATTTTAAATTATTCGCGTAAAAATTCCAATCATTGATGATGTCATCAGGGAGCAGCTCGTCCCAATCGATTTTTTGTTGCCATATTTTTTGCATTAGTACCTTAGCTAATATTACTACAGGCCCTACTAATCCTAGCGGGTCAAATATCTGAGCTATTGACGAAAGTAACACACGTTTAGTATGAACTTTGACTGCATTGTCGCAATTTACATTATAAGTTAAAACATCTGTATTTGATTTCCATAATAGACCCAACGAATGTGTTTCATAATTTTTCCCTATGTTTACAATTGAATTAGGATCTGAATTTAAAATAAATTTAAGGACATCTGGATTGTTTGAAACCCATTTATTTAATGTGAAGCCACATGATTTTAAAATTTGATATAAATCTTGATATAATTTTACAAGAGTTTCAACGTTATCGCTACCCGTTAATATGTCATCAACATAAAAATCATTTAGTATTCTATGACTCGCTTCTGGGTATTTTTTATTATGTTGAAAGGCAATTTCATTTAAGCAGCGAACAGCCAAAAATGGTGCACTCGCTGTTCCGTAGGTCACGGTATTTAATTCATATGTATTTACAGATTCAGATGGATTGCTTCGCCACAATATACACTGTAATTTTCGATCATCAGGATGCACCCACACCTGACGGTACATTTTACTTATATCACCAGTAATAACCCATTTGTGTGTCCGAAACCGAATAATAATCGAAAACAAATTCTGCTGAATTTTGCCACCTACCATCATAATATCATTTAATGATACACCACTTGCAGTTTTGCAAGATGCATCGAAGACCACTCTAAGTTGAGTTGTTAAACTACTGTCCCTTTACAAAATGATGTGGAATAAAACACCGCCCTTCAGTATTGTAATCTGTTACCTTGGACATGTGCCCTAACCTAATATATTCTGTCATAAACTTTACATATTGATCATTTAAATTTACATCCTTTCTAGCTTAGTTTCAATTGAGTATAAACGTTTAAGTGCAATATTTTTGACTCACCTAAAACAGTAGGTGATTGATTTAGAGGCAACTGTACTATAAATTTACCGTCGGTACCACGTTGAGTAGTATCTTTAAAATAAGTTTCTACCGATTGTTCTTCGGGAGAGATAGGCAAGTCTATTACCTTCTCTTCTAATTCCCAAAATTTAGTTAATTTATTGTCGAGATCACGTGTGGAAATAAAATTGCATTTTACAGTATTTGCCTTAATTTTATTTTGCAGTAACTCTCCTGATACTACCCACCCCAGTACAGTATTTTGTAATATGGGACCAGGTTTCCCAAGAAGAATTTGCCCTACTCTAATTAGCTGCCAAAATAGGTTTGCTCCTATTAACAGATCAATTTTACTGACTCATTGAATGATGGATCCGCTAGATTAATTTCCTCGGGTATATTTAATGTATTGATATCAAACGAAGTTGAAGGTAAATTATCAGTTATGTGAGGAACGATTAAACAAGTAATATTTGTTTGAAAGTTATTAATATTAGATTTAATTTTAATGTTAGCACAATATATTATTTGACTTGATGATTTATTTATGCCCGACACTGCAATGTTAACACGAGATTTATTTATTTGCAACATATCAGCCATTTGTTGTGTACAAAAGTGTGATTCAGATGCACTGTCTAATACAGCTCTACAAGGATGGTAATTGCCAAATTTATCTTGAACCTTTACTATGACAGTACATAATAATGTTTGTGCGCCACTGTTATTAAAATGAGTTTTAGTAATTGATTGAACTTTATTATTTATTGTCTCTACAGTATTCATATTTACGGAAACTGTATTTCCATTACTAACAGACTTATTTGCAATAGTCGTTTCTTTATGTTCCGTGATATTTTGTTCACTTTGTTCTTTATTATTGTTAGAAACATTCGAATTATCACTTGATTTACTTGTACTGGCGTTATTATTAAAATGAAGTAAGGTATGATGTCTCTTAGAGCATATCCTGCATGAAGACTGACTAGGACAAGTTTTATTTTTATGTCCGCTTTGTAAGCAATTTGAACAAAGACGTTTTTCCTTTATTTCTGCATAACGCTTTTCTGGAGATAATTTTGATAACATTGTACATTTATTTATATTATGATTGTCATTACAAAATTGCAACGATTATTATTATTATCATTTACAACAAACGATTTCGTTTTTACGCACTGTTCAGTATTATTCGACAGCGTTTCTAGAAGACTAGATTTTTTCTTTAAGAATTTTAATAAATCATTTAATGTAGGTAATTCGTCATTATCAATGTCATTATGTTTATTTTCCCACTCTCTACGCGTAACCGAATCTAACTTATTTGTCACCATATGCATAATTAGGAGATCCCATTGTTCGGTTGGTTGTTTAAGTACATTCAAGGCACGCAAGTGATTATTTAATTTATCAAGCAACGCCCGTATATTTATATGTGACTCCTACCAACTGATGGCAAGTTAAAAGTCCCTTTACATGATTATTAATAAGTAATTTTTATTTTCGTATCTTTCATTTATTAGCTGCCACGCAGTATTGTAATTATCTGCGGAAACCCGCAATGATAGAATAATATTTGAGGCTTCCCCTTTTAAACAAGAACGCAAATAATGATACTTTTGTATTTCTGGTATACAGTTGTTATTATGAACCATAGACTCGAAACTGTCTTTAAAAGATAACCAATTATTATACGAGCCGTCAAAGCTAGGCAGATTTATAACAGGCAATTTAAAATTTGACTCATCTGTGCCGGCCCGTGAACCAGCTGTGTTTACATTTCCTACAATAGGTGGTACACATGACTTTAATACACGATTAGCTTTAGTTTCATATTCAAAGTACTCTTGTTCAAAATTCTGCCGTTCAATAATTTGTCGTTCGCTATTATCTAATAACTCTATTTCGGTTTGTATATCAGAAAAACTCTGCCAATAAGAATCTAATTTGTTAAGGCGTAGTTCTAACTGTAATAAATCAGGTTGGTCTCTATCTAAATTATCAACAAAATGTTTAAATCTAGTTAAATTACCTTTAATTACAGCACGTTTACGAATTAATTTATCAATTTCTGAATTTGCCATTATGTATCAACTTTTAATAATTTATGAATGAGGAATGGAGATAAAGCAATTTAGGATAAACAAATGATGTTTATAATAACTGGAATAAGCTGACCTTGGCTGCCGCGGAGACTGCTTCTGGAATGCTCTCGACTAATCGGGAACCCGGCTTCAGGCTTCTGCACGTGCACCGTCGGCGCTTCGCTTGATGTTGCAGGTGTCGACTTTGATTCGACTGCCACTAGCTATTCGCTCCAATTTACCTCAATGTCCCAATGTTTTACAGTATTGTCGTAAATCCACAGGAACTGGTTAATTCTGCTCAAGGACCATATGTAGAGGGATGAATTCTATCTAGTTATTTTTGATAGACATTTCACGACTCTGTTTTTTATTTTATAACTTTATTTTACTAGATTAATTTATACAGCAAGGGAGCACATCCTACTGAAACAGCGCTAGGGATACTACTGTACTGGCCCTTGAAAGGCCTCAACTATATCTTAATACTACTTATTGGCGCTGTTGCCGGTTTTACATAAATAAAATAAATCTAAATATTTTTATACAATAATTGAGGTGGGCCTCAACTGTTGTAGTTGAAGTCACCTTTGTTATTCTTAAAAGCATGACGTAAAACATCAAGTTAAACATCCAACCATGTCCAACACATACATACAGGGTGTAAATAAATAAGTTACGTTGACATTTTGCATGAATTAGAGGAATTAAGTTGACATTACAAAATGTTAAAGTGACATTAATTAACAAGGTTATTATTTCATTTCAACATACAAAACCACACTCTTTAAATAAAAAAATATTCACAAATTACTCCAAATTAATTCTTTAAATATGTTAGATGTGTTTTTCTGTCTTTATTGTAACAAATTCTGGGCTGGTTCTAAAATCATAACACAATCTAACAAAATTCATTTTATGTTACTTCTTCTTTGATGTAGAAGCCCTTTACATGTTTATAATTAATTAAGCTTTACATTAACTCAACTCTTTCAAAAACATGCCTATATTATTTTATTAAATATGATGTATTATGAGAACTACGGTACTGGATTGAAACCAAACAAAAAAGAGATGTGTTTGAAACAACGTGAACATGTATTTTAGATTACATACATTTTCTCAAACCGCCAGAGGCGCCCCCTAACAATTTATATGTAAACTAAACAGTGCTGCGCCTGAAAATTTTTGTGCATGTTTAATATTTGTTCCATGAAATTTTTACCAGTCAAGTAATGAGAACGTAATTCGCCTTATAACAATCGAGCGTTTTTACAAAATACCAACATGTTGCATAAGGCAAGTCAGCGAACGTGTGTGCGTATACCGGCATTATTTGGGTCAAACTTAAATGGAAGAAGTTTAGGTATGAAATTAACTACAAGCCAACGTGTGGCCAGGCACGGAGTCTAGTACGGTTAAAAGCAATGTGATGTACTTAATAATAACAGTAACAATAACAATAAGGAAACCCTTAATCAACATAGGATCCTATTTTGTAGGGAAGCGGTAAACATCAACAAAAAAATCATAGAAGTTTAAACAAAGAGAGTAGACAAACAAGGAATATAGGTAATACGAAAAGGTAATTTAGGTCACATTGTGAAGAATAAATTTTACAATTTAGTACTTATAAATAAATGGGTACTTGCTTTCATTTTTATGGCAAAAGGTTTAAGAGCAAATGATTAGGAAATAAATCATTAATTGCAATTCCAAGCTCAAAGTGGATTCTACAGGGTGTCCAGATTATGAGTATCTATCTTTATTTTGCTGGATGATAAATTGTACCAAGCAAAACATAATTGACTAACCATTTTTTTCTCTCGGAACCAATGATAATAGACTAAGACAGAAAACCTGATTTGAATATGTGACATCATCGTATACCTCAATGTTAGAAGTTTCTACATAATAGTTACAAGTACTCTTTAATATATTTAGCATGACTGTGTATAGCTACAGCTTTTCACACAACACAAAACAAATTTTGAAATAATTATGTGTTCAAAATGACTGCAACTCTTTGAAGAAATGAGAAAAACGTACCGTACGAAGTCCCATAATTCATAGTCATTTGAGAATTTTGTCCAGCCTCCAATTAAGAATATCTCAATATGTACACTCAAAACAACAAACAAACACTGGATACAAATAAACGAAACCCACCAGTCACAATATGAAGGAAGTATGTACAATGCACAACGAATTTGATCTGTAGTTTGAGATTAACAATAATAGGTAATGGATTTCAATGCTGTTGCACGATACAGTACGTTACAATTTGACGGATTTTAGTACAATTTCTATTGCAATATGAATAATATGAATAATGAAAATACTGAAACATAGAAATTCAATAAATATCCATGAGCTACATCTAAACAACGATGAACATTTCTTAAGCAAATGCTGCAATACTGCAATTTCAAATAATCTAAATTCTATTCAATGTTTATTACAGATCAATTCATAGTGTTACAGAAACTTACCTGGCTATTAGTATTATTATTAATAGTTTCAGATTGTTAATTACGTTCCTGATTGCTGTCAAATTTAAACTCTTTGTGATACCTTTATTTTGCCATTTTCTACGAAAAATATTCCTACATGACACTGTACTTGCAACACGTGCCATATATCTTAAAATTATTTTTGACAAATAAGAACATCCGAGAATGAAGTTGATCCACCCTACAAGCACAAACCATACCTCAACCTAGACTCTACTAAACCATAGTATATAATAATAATAATAATAATAATAATAATAATAATAATAATAATAATAATAAAAGGTTTATTGTAAAAAAGTACAAAACAGTTTTCATATATTTTTTCATATATTTTCAGGTATTAACAATATTGTGTGAAACTAACTACTCAGTGGACAAAAGCCCCAACCTGCGTTGAATTACACCCACAATATCTACCCATATATTCCTTATTATTAGCTTTTTTTTTACTGTTTAAGAAAGGTATTTTAAGCTAATATGTATCAAATCTCCTACAATTCCTATCAATGAAGTCATATGTATGTTCTCTGATACCAAATGAACATCCACAGACAAAACTCTATTCAATAATTATCTAAAGAATTTAATATATTTTACTAACCTCTGGAGTGGGAACTCGAAATTCAACCACAATAGGTGAGATCTGACCTATTTTTGCATTTTGTTAGGATTGCTTCATCAGGTGGCCTCCTTTAACTTGAGTCAAATATCTAACTATAAAGATGATTATACCAATAAATTAAAATTATTTGAAATTGAATGTCAAAATGAAATATCGACAACGTCAAACTGATTAACTGTCAATGAATATCATAACAACCTACTAAAATAAATAAAAATTAATAATAATTTACCTTTTATGTATAGTTTTCATATATTTTCAGGTATTAACAATATTGTGTGAAACTAACTACTCAGTGGACAAAAGCCCCAACCTGCTTTGAATTACACCCACAATATCTACCCATATATTCCTTATTATTAGCTTTCATTTTCATTTAAATGCATTTATCTCAGGTTAAGTAGATAAATTATCTAACACGGTCTTTTTTTTGTTTCAGATATGTACAAACAGAAATATAAGGAATATTAACTTTTTCATTTATACATGTAAATTACTAAATAAATACATGGAAAATTATTGAATATATTTTGTCCAACACCACATATTTATTAAACATATACCTTACTATTTCGGTTGTAAAACATAGTTTTGAAATTAAAATAGATTTAAAAAATATTTCAAATTTAACTGAAATTTATGAAATGTTTATTTCATAAATTATTTCAGTATATTTACAAAAACAAATACAATATGTTAATTTCAATGAGTTCCGGTAAACAAATAAATTCAGATTATAGAGAAATATATATAGGGGTACCACAGGGTTCGATACTAGACCCAATTTTATTCCTTTTGTACGTAAATAATCTTTCTTCGGGCATCACTGAGGATATTTTTGTTATACATGCTTACTGTCACTGTGTTGAAATTTATTAGCACTCCGCAGCATGCAACACTTTAATAAATAACAATTTACTCGATAAAAGGGCATTAACTCGGTTATGTACTTAATCTGAATCACAAATTTTTACTAGTACCTTTTACTTGTATTCTATTAAACGTTCTTAGTAACAAAATAAAGAGTAACAATTTAATACAGCAGTTTTCACAATAACATCACTCGCTTAATATTCGTACAACAGATATAAATGTTTTATTATTACTGTATAATTCATTTGTTAGATCTAAGCTCGAATATTGTTTTTTAGTATGGTCACCTGGTTATAATACATATACAGGGTTAACTATGACTAAGTACAAAAATTTAACCACGTGCTCAGGGAGGCCAAAAGACAATAAAAAATTATTCCAGAAATTTAGCTCGATATTTAAAAATGGGTCAAAACCTTTTTTTCCTACGGAAAGTCGGTGCCTATGATAAGAACCGACTGAGATGGCTTAGATCCATAGATAAAACTTACATCTGTCAACAATATCTACTACCATCGTCGTTTTTTGCAGCATTTCTAAATGTAGAAACGAAAATTAACATTCTTAATAGTAATAATACCTGATAGATAGGTAACAGTTAATCCAGTTAGCTCCAGTATTTTGCATTCGTTTTCCATTATTTCGTTATAAACTGGTAGAACTACATATTCTATCATTACAGCCACTCACTACCTATAAAAGACACTTCCCATAGGTACTATCGTTTGCAATAATAATGACACTCATTAGAATGAATTTTGCGATTTCTTTAGAACTTCTGATGTATTTGTAATGAAATCTACTTCACATTTTTAATATTAGTTATTAGTTATTTCACTCACCGATAGAGATTTACGGAAATTTTACTCAGAACTTCCAGAAGTTCAAAAACTGTTTTAAGATAGTGTCATTATTATTGCAAACGATAGTACAATTAGATAGATTAGATTCCCATTTATTATAACAAAATCAAACGAAAGGAATAATAGACGTTTCAATGTAACCTGGCAGTTTTGTCCCATAACCTAGAAAACCAAACCGGCAAAACTACATTATGGGAAAGTATCTGCACCCAACACAAATATCTTTATTTAATAACTTTAAAACGTTTAAAAATTAAAATAAGGCACTAAAAACTGAAGAAGAACACAAAATTACAACGTAAACACAGGAATTCAATTATGACATGGCAGCGATCTGACTATGAGCGACTGTTGCATGCTTGTAGAGTATGCAACCAATAAGCATTGGCGGCGTTAAATAAGGATTTAAATAATATCGAAAAAATTTTTTCGGCTTTATAAATAAGTTTGGAATTTTTTTGAAGGATGATTCCGTTAATTCTTATTTTTCCATATCCGCTCTTAAAATATTTGTACTAAGTCATAGTTAACCCTGTATAAATAGTTTGGAGCGCATACAGCGCCGATTTGTTAAATATTTATGTTTTTTGGTTGATGGCGTTTATCCTGAAATAGGTTTTCCGCAAAATATTATGTTAAACAGATTTCATATAACTAGCTTAGAAGATCGGAGAATTCTTCACGCTTTAATATTTCTGTATAAAATTATTAACAATATTTTTAGCTGTCCCCTTATTTTGGATAACCTCTTGTTTCATGTACTTAAATCAGAGTCTCGAATGAATCTCACGTTTTACCTTCCCGTCGCCCGGACGAACTTACTTAAATTTTCTCCGATGCTTATGTGTACAGCTTATAACCGTAAGCAAGATGTACTAGATATATTTCATTGTAATGTACGTTCTATTAAATCTACATGTATTTCTTAGCTTAAGTTGTTAGTTTTTGTGTAATAATTTATATTTGTTATATTCATCTTTTTTGTATCTAATTCTCTTATAATAGAATCATACCCCTTGGTTATTTTAATGTAATTACAGTGGGTTGCGGTTTCAGCAGCTTCGCTATTAGCAAAAGCTGTCCGACGGCCTACCTTTCTTCTAATGGCAGACCGGAAACATGAAATAGCAGTCTGCACATTCCTCGCATTGCTATGTAAAGTGCAAGTTATTTGCCAGTCGGCGGCAAACGCTTATTATTAAGATACTGCACTGCCCTTGGGAAAACATTTTTACGGTACTCGCCATTCATTCACAGTCTACTATCACTTTTATGCGGAATCATACACGGTCATTTATTTATTTCAACCACCCAGATAGTGCGATCCGTTCAATGAATATTAATGTAAGTCGGCTGATGAGACGCTATTTTACTGCTGTATTTGAACACGTAGTCGAGAAATATGTTACCTTGCTGTTAGCAACCAGCAATTAGGTACGATTGTCTCATTCTAATGATTTCCAACTATGTATTTTCTTTATATCTGCTCAGTAGAAAATGTGGTATAAGAATTTCATTGTTAACTGCAAACTGAAAGTGTGACAAAAATCAAATGACGGTTCTGGTCAATGGCAGTTGAGAATGGTTTAAACTAAACATAAGTTGACGTTGAGTGAACATCGCACTTTAATAGTTTACTTTAAAAAGTTTATAATCACCAGTAGAATGCTCTTAGACGGTGATGGCCTACCACCCACTTACACCTACCTGGGCATAATTTTAATACATAATACACTGCACTATAGTTACATACACACTATACGCTACTCGTTACTAGCACTGTCACTATAACAGTCGCACATTAACACTTATTGACGGCTATTATACGAGTATAGGGCGCATTATTCATTACCACCATATCACTAGATGGTTCTATATGTGGCAAAATATTTTTGTTTTATGGTCTTCATCTATCCACGTTTCGCCAGTAATTCAGATCCGATTCAGATTTTAACCATCTATTTCCTAACCTAGCCTAAAAATAGTGTGTTTTGTATCGTCAACTTCTATGTTCTTCCTTCCGCGAGTTTTCAGTATTTTCCTTTTGGTAGTTGTATATATTTTTTTTACCATTCTGTATTGCACGTTATACACTACTCACAGACATTTTTTATTCGATATTCCTCACTTTTTAGACTAGGGCGTTTACGCTTCTGAAAATACGGCGTGGTGCTTGATCTATTCTCCATTCTTAATACCACAAATACAAAATGAGTAATAGATTAATTACAATCATAATTAAATTAGCGGAAAGGTATACCCGAAATTTTCCCACGTGCACATACATGGCTGCGCTGCAGATAGAACAGGTGGATCCGTCAAAGTGTCTCTATCAATATAAATCAGTACATAATATATAAAAAAATCAAAAGTAGATTTAAAGGGTGCCAAAAATGTTCATATTTGTTAGATACTGTTTAGCAAAATAAACGAGGCTCATTTTCCTAAAATATTCGTTATTCTAATTACAACATCTAATAATTCTCGAAATTTTGACAATTGTTGGTTGGATATCCTCAACGACGAGATAAGTAAATACAATAATAAAAATAGTGTGTATTTTATACTAAAAAGTAATAAAAATCATAATATGATGGTAACAGTAGATAAATATTAGTTAGTTTTGATATTTTTCTGTCTGCTGACTTTAATATGTTATACATATACTACGTGTGAAAGAAAATGGTTATATTTTTTACATATCGGAGAACCTACTGTAAAAATTGGTTCAAGAATGTGTTAAGAACCTACGATTCCTAATACACCCATAGATACGCTTGGATTCGGATCTAATATTCTTGGGAAATCTCAATCTAAGCTATCTGAACTTCATGGGTAAAAGCTGCTAAAGTCTGAGGGAGTGTTGTAAATGTAGCAATCCACGGCAATAATATCCCAGGCATGTTCAATAGGTGATAGATCCGGCGATCTTGGTGGCCAAGTTAAACGGTTGATCCAGAAAAGCTATTGTTTGTCTGGCAACATGAGGTCTAGTATTATCTTGCTGGAAAATGGATGATGGGAAAATATGGAATGACATATGGCTTTACCACTTTCTGGAAATAGCGTTGAGCTGTCATGTTGCCTCTAATGAAACTAGTAGTGATCTGCAAATTGTGAATCGCATCTTTCACCACGTCACCTTCTCACCCTTACACGACCATCGTGCATCCTCAGGCAGAAACGGAATTCGCTACTAAAGATCACCTGATTCCACTCTTAGTCCCTTTCCCTACACCATTGTAAGCGCTTAGCTTGATGTTGATCGGCTGTTGCTAAATCGGTCTCTGAAAGCAATCGACGACCTTCCCGCTCTGTGGTACCTTTAGGACGATGGCCGGCTTTGTGTACGAAAGGATATGTTAGTCCTTTTAGAAATTTCACTTTTTTATTTAGTTTAATTGAATATTTAGCCAAACTTCTGAAAACAATAAAGA
The DNA here is from genome assembly GCA_025584915.1 of Monochamus saltuarius. Taxonomy (NCBI): domain Eukaryota; kingdom Metazoa; phylum Arthropoda; class Insecta; order Coleoptera; family Cerambycidae; genus Monochamus; species Monochamus saltuarius. The sequence goes on along the minus strand of CM046727.1, from coordinate 12,945,829 downwards.
TTATTGAAACAAAGTTTGCCTAACAAATATCAGAAAGCAGATAAGTAAAAAAATAACACTCTATTGCGCACTTCCGTATTTTTTTCAAATTTCTTTCATCGACAAACCTGCTACGCGTAACCCAACAATCAGTCCCCTTCAAAGTCACTAAGCTAGGAAATCTGCCTAAATCTACGTACTCTATAGACACAGTCAACTGCAACTTTTTATTTAGTTTAATTGAATATTTATCCAAACTTCTGAAAACAATAAAGATTATTGAAACAAAGTTTGCCTAACAAATAAATCAGAAAGCAGATAAGTAAAAAATAACACTCTATTGCGCACTTCCGTATTTTTTCAAATTTCTTTCATCGACAAACCTGCTACGCGTAACCAACGAACCAGTCCTTGAAAGTCACTAACCTAGGAACTCTGCCTAAATCTACGTACTCTATAGACATAGTCAACTGCAAAAAAACTTGACTTCTTTGCCACGTAGCATATAAGCTTGTATTTTACAGATAGTTATTTCTGACAAATTGCATTGTCACGAGTTATTATAATAGAATAAGTCTCACGCGTGTTGATGGCTTTCATATCAGTATTTGTTATACGCTATGCACTTAAGTTAAGTTAAGACTTTGATAACCTTTTAAAAGTCTTTAGTTTCTGTTGGCGATTTGACACGAAAACATGATGATCTCAGTGATTCTCAGATTGGTGTTCCTGTTTATCATAATTTTGTGCGTTTCAAACACAGCACAAATTGAAACTAAAGATGGATCAATCTTTTCTGGCATAAAAATAATACATGTACCGGTACATCATCATGTTCCGAGGGAAGAAAATGTATCAAGGGAAAATGCAAAAAGTATATAAGTAAAACAGGTATGTTGGAAATATAATAATAACATAAAAAATCATCTAGTGAATAAAAACAATTGTCTATTAAATACTTTTTAAAATAGCTTTAGAAAATCTCATGCACATTATTTGCGCATTGAATATGAACATCCAAATGGTTAAACATCTTAAGACCAAGGTATGCAGGTGAATTTAATGATATTTTATACTTATAAAATGGTATACAATATTTGATAATTTGTCTGGTGTCAATGTGATGAATATCTCTGTTCCTTAAAAATTTGCACGTATTCATGTAAACGCATATCGATAATTCATAAATCAACACGCAACACAATCTTAAAATTTTAAAATCCTTAAAAATATTCCTACATGACACTGTACTTGCAACACGTGCCATATATCTTAAAATTATTTTTGACAAATAAGAACATCTGAGAATGATGTTGATCCACCCAACAAGCACAAACCATACCTCAACCTAGACTCTACTAAACCATAGTATATAATAATAATAATAATAATAATAATAATAATAATAATAATAATAATAAAAGGTTTATTGTAAAAAAGTACAAAACAGTTTTCATATATTTTTTCATATATTTTCAGGTATTAACAATATTGTGTGAAACTAACTACTCAGTGGACAAAAGCCCCAACCTGCGTTGAATTACACCCACAATATCTACCCATATATTCCTTATTATTAGCTTTTGTAACATTTTTTACTGTTTAAGAAAGGTATTTTAAGCTAATATGTATCAAATTTCCTACAATTCCTATCAATGAAGTCATATGTATGTTCTCTGATACCAAACATCTAGGTATGCTAATGAACATCCACAGACAAAACTCTACTCAATAATTATCTAAAGAATTTAATATATTTTACTAACCTCTGGAGTGGGAACTCGAAATTCAACCACAATAGGTGAGATCTGACCTATTTCTGCATTTTGTTAGGATTGCTTCATCAGGTGGCCTCCTTTAACTTGAGTCAAATATCTAACTATAAAGATGATTATACCAATAAATTAAAATTATTTGAAATTGAATGTCAAAATGAAATATCGACAACGTCAAACTGATTAACTGTCAATGAATATCATAACAACCTACTAAAATAAATAAAAATTAATAAAACAAATTTACCTTTTATGTATAGTTTTTTCATATATTTTCAGGTATTAACAATATTGTGTGAAACTAACTACTCAGTGGACAAAAGCCCCAACCTGCTTTGAATTACACCCACAATATCTACCCATATATTCCTTATTATTAGCTTTCATTTTCATTTAAATGCATTTATCTCAGGTTAAGTAGATAAATTATCTAACACGGTCTTTTTTCTGTTTCAGATATGTACAAACAGAAATATAAGGAATATTAACTTTTTCATTTATACATGTAAATTACTAAATAAATACATGGAAAATTATTGAATATATTTTGTCCAACACCACATATTTATTAAACATATACCTTACTATTTCGGTTGTAAAACATAGTTTTGAAATTAAAATAGATTTAAAAAATATTTCAAATTTAACTGAAATGTTTATTTCATAAATTATTTCAGTATATTTACAGAAACAAATACAATATGTTAATTTCAATGAGTTCCGGTAAACAAATAAATTCGGATTATAGAGAAATATATATAGGGGTACTACAGGGTTCGATACTAGACCCAATTTTATTCCTTTTGTACGTAAATGATCTTTCTTCGGGCATCACTGAGGATATTTTTGTTATACATGCTTATGATACGTCACTGTTTATTTCTGAAAAGAGTTATGAAATGGAGAAAAAATACTGCTCAACTCTCTAGAGAATAGATAATTGGTTTGGAGCTCATTCTTTATATCTTAATCCTATGAAAACATCATTTATTAAGTTTCATTACTCAACACAACAATGTTCTAAAATAAATATTAAAGTTTATAATACCAGGCATAGGTAATAAGATAATCTCTTTGGGCTTTAGATTGAATGAATGTTTGAATTGGAGGAAATACTGTACTGCATTAATATCAAAATTAAGTTCTTTATATTATTTTTTTAGAAGTTAAGTCAATTTTCGTAAAATATCAACTTATAAATTTATACTATGTTCAGGTAGCCTCCTGATTGAGATACGGGGTTTGTCAGACAGTTCCGTTCTGTCATCGTATCTATTTATTGTTCAGAAAAAAAAAAGATATTGAAATGTATAACGGGTGTTTCGAAGTATCATATTTGTAGAGATTTATTTATAAAATGTTATATATTAAGTAAATGCTAACACTTACAGCAATTTTTATTTTTGAATTATGTATTTATGTGTATTTGAATAAATCGAACTTTATGAAGAAAAGTGACATTCATAGAGTAAATACTCGCCAGAAAGATGATTTTCAGATATTTAATTATAAATACAAAATACCTTTAAATTCTCCCGATTGTCTGGGCTTGAAAGTCATTGCCACTCAAAATAAAAAAAAATCATTTTTTAAATCTTATACATGTTTTACTAATAGTTTTTTTTAAATTATTATTTACTTATTGCTTCCGTGGTAAGCTAATTCTCTTTAAAATAAGAATGGATTTCTGACTTATCACAAACAATGTATTTGTGTATTAAATAGACTGAATAATTAGTTTTCAAAATCGCACGTTTAACAAACAGCCATCGCATTATCGCTGCATTTAATCATAAATTCAATTTAGGTCATATTTTAAAAATACAAGAACGAACAATTAAAGTGTGGTATGTATTTGCAACAACTGTTTGACCTATTTGTCGCAATTTTCTGTGTTTACTCTAACAACATGCACGTTTTAACACTACATCAAAATGTCACTGAGGCAAAAAATGATAATTAATGCTAGGACGAATGCATTTTCTTACAATTGGTCTCTGGTAAAACACAATTGTTAATTATAGCCCATTCAAAGACTAATAATAAATTTGAATTTAGTTTTGACAAAAAAAATTCAGATCCTCTTTGGTACTTATCAACTGAAAAAGAATACCTAATGAAAGGATATCGGAAACAATAATGTTGAAGTCTGTAAAAAAATATTGCTAATTAGGTAGGTAACCATATTATGTAGTTGTCATCTCACTACATATAAATTGATTATGAATTGATTAATATTTATTACCAATGTTATAGATTATTTAAAATAACTATTCTTATAATGAAAATTCTATCATTATGCGAATATACTTTTTTATATCAAAAAACGGACAGTATATAACTATTTATTTGTTGCTTATGAAGATTATCCAGAATAAACTGCATGAGAAATGACGTTCTCAGATCCAGAGATCATGTTTGCTATGTATTTTTGGAGTCGCTGAATCGTTCCACCCCATAACGTCAGTGTTTTGCCATAACCCAATAATTTAGGCTTTTCAGAACATATAACTCTATAACTCAAACTTTAAACACAAAACCCAAGCTGTTAACCCCCAAATCCATAAACTTATCACCCCCTAACTCAGTAATCTCATTACTAATAAACCCAATTGTTACTTTGTGTTACTCAGTATTTGAACTTATCTTACATCACGCGATTTAATAATAATAATAATAATAATAATAATATCTCTACCCCTCATTCTAATCACGAGGATTAGCCCAGAAGTCGAAGACTTGTGCGGGAGAAGGGGCGGCATATTATTATTAAGCAGGCCGTATTTGCGGCCAGGAACGACTTACGTTGGTAGGACTTAACCACCATTCAGTGCAGGAATGAGGGAAACCTGGAAAACGTCATTAATTAGGGGGTGTAGTCAAATATCAACCGGTATCAATCTCTCACATTGACCCAAGCCAACATTTTTCCACCCTACCATACCCGCAGAGAGGGTGCTAATCTTTCCACGAATGTAGCTTATATACGGTCTACCGGCTGCGGGGCCCGAACCACACAGCGATCTAGTCACCTCGATTCAAGTACTGACGCCTTAAACCGCGCGACCATTGACCGATTCAAACCGATCCGGATTTGTCAGTGATCTTTAAACAAATCATATCCTACCCCACAACCCCATAAACAATAACGGTTGTATTTTCCCGAAAATCGAAATGGGATCATCGGCATTAGAGTTACCCGATACCACAAGCATATAGCGAATTTTGTGCATCATGTTAAAAGGGATAGATGGACTACAGACATGCTTATACTTATTTTTTATTCATTTTCTTTTTTAGAGCTGTAACGAGTTTTCTTTTCTTCGAATGATCTGCGCAGAGCCCTTTTAGGGCTACATGATGTATAAAATTCGCTCGCGCAACTACCTCGTGGTGTAATTGGAAACCTCTACTTAAGATTCACCTTGTATAAACCAATCAGAAAATAGAAAAAAATTGTTGAGCATGCCTCGTATTACAATGGATCAAGAACAGTAAGTTATTCTCAGCTCTTCTGCGCATTTTGACCCGAAATGATAACCTCTCCGTGATAATGCTAATGCAGAAGTTAAAGTATGTTGATCGTTTCATTCCCAAACATGAATTTCTTGGCTGCACTGAAACTGCTATTATGTATTATCATTTTGTGTGACTTTACCATAGCGAAAAACATTACAAAGTTGGGAGGAAAGATTGCTACTGCCCCTAATAACTGTCCCGATGGTTACATTTACATTAGACGAGGATGCAGGAGAGTAATTTAATGAATGTAAGTAAATTCGTTACTACGTTATTGTCAGTTTCGTTTATTTGTTCAAAAATTCAATGTACCATGCCAAAATTACAAAGAAGTACAAATTCGTGGCCAGATTATAAGCGAAGAAAGAACTAAAATAATTGAATCAAATTATCATTTTTACACAAAATTTAAGAAATTGTTAAATGTATTTAATTTTTTATTTTTATTTTTTTTTGTTATCTAGAACATAAGTTTTAAAATATGCATATTATATTAGAGGTTCTACGTGTTTCGTAGCTGTTGCTTCAAACTACTGTGGTTTTTGGCATGCGAGTTGGTATGCTATGATCCAGTTAACTGGTCGCCGCCAGTCTCAGAATTAATATGCACTTCTCTAGCCTTAGCTCCTATTATTGTTTCTAAGGTCAATATCGAAAGCGTTTCTTAGACAAGAGTGGTCATCTGAGGGATCCCTGGTCGCGTGGACAATGGTATTTTATTTTATTTGAAAATTAAACAACCCTAAAATTGGTTATCGCAATAACAAAAAAAAAATAGAAGTTGAACTTTTACCATGTACCTTTTAAGGGATGTATTTTTGTATATTGGTAAGTAGAATTAAATTAGCATATTTTGTCACCAAATCGCACGCAGTTAATGATCTGCATCCATTATATACAGGGTGTTAATGATAAGTTTGGCCAGACTTCACTGACATATTTTAATGATGAAAATAGTTGGAGTTCGTTATATAACAATTGTTTTATTGCAAACTTAATAAGAGAGTTACTGGGTAATTTTTTGTTTTGTCAACATAAGTCATACAATGTTGAGTCTGGAGGACTGTTTTTGTTAATAAATAGTGAAAGGTGTTACTTAGTTGGTTTGTAGCTTCATTGTTGTAATTAATGTGTTTATTGTTTTAAATTTCTCATAACGTTAAGCGTGCTTAACAACCCTAATTATCTTAAGATCTATCAACGTTACGAAAATTGATCGGAAATTCTAAAAATATCTTGAAATTTTAGAAATTTTATTGGCGTACTTTTTTTCTTTAAAAAATATGCACTACCCTGCCAGTAACTGCTACTGGGGTGTAATTCATGAGTGCATAGATATATTATTTATCTGTTGGAAAAATATCGACGCCCAAATATTGCCAAATAATCTTTTCCTGTATTTAAGTGATGGATAAAAAAGAACAAAAATTATAGAATTGCAACTCCCATATTATTGAGATTTTAATAAAAAATTGTTATAACTTACAACAATCCCCAATTATTTTCATCGATAGAATATGTCGGTGAAGTTTGGCCAAACTTATCGTTAACACCCCGTATAGTTTAATATAAATTTTCTGCGTGTTATGACACAAAGTGATAACCCCAGTGATAAACTTGTAGACACAGTAACGTTGAAATGTGTACATTTCACATCCAAATATGAATTTTCTCGCCACATTAAAATTAGTGCTGTTGTTTGTTATGATTTTGTGCTACTTAGTTACGGCAAAAAATATAACAAAGATGCAAGGCAGCATTGCTAATATTCCTTCTAACGTTTGTCCTTCTGGTTCTTTTCAATATGGAGGTAGATGCAGGCCACGAATTTAGTACATGTAAGTAAACCTGTTCAT